>JAKTWE010000029.1:0-136990 GCA_030581955.1 Kurtzmaniella fragi
GTCTATTTAATTACAATTTGGCTGAAGTTTAATTTTGAAATTTACTCGTTCTGGACAATAGAACATATTGTGGTTCTTACAAAGTGGGGTGAGTTGAGGAAGAAGTATCAAGGTGGCGTTTGAAGGGAATATATCAAATAGGTTTCTAACATGGATGATAGAATTTTGGAGGAAATGAACCTTGTTTTCTTGCTTATTACTACCGCCCTTCTCCTTAACTGAAAATTGCTGCTACCCAGTTGGAAAAACTGGTCCTGTACATAAATATCATATCAGTACTGTATAAGTACTATATTTTCGCTTTTTTGCTGTCAACTATCATGGGTTTATTTGGAGAAGAAAAGCCTGCACCGCCACCCAATAAGCTGAAAAGAAAGGAATGTTGGGAATCACGAGACTTGTTCTTTGATTGTCTTACCAAAAATAGTATAGACAATCTGTTAAGTCCAAAGGAAGAGTCCAAGGTAGAAAGTTCATGTGGATTGGAACGAACAGAATTCAAGAACAAATGTGTAGCCAGTTGGTTCAAGTATTTCCAAGAGAAAAGATTCAACGATTTAGTTCGTCAAAGATATATTGCAAAATTGGAATCTGAAGGTGCGCAAGAATTGCCATTTAAGCTTGGAAGTGGAAAGAGGTAAAACTCTAATTTTATATGTATATAGTAGAATTTCAACATTTGAATTGAATTTGAACCATGTAGATTGAGAAGAAGAAAAAAACGTTATGTTAATTGATTCGATTAAATCTTATATAAATACATCTTTTAGTATTAAATAAATGTTATTGAATATATATTATCTAATCCTTCATGCTACTTATATATTTTTACAGTGCAGTACATGCTAATTGGCGTCTATAAATAATGGCTTCTGAGCTACCACCTCTATTTCCCCATCTAATATTGATCCCCATTCATATGATCCATTTTCTAAAATAGTGAATGAAAGATCTATGCAAATTTCAGACCCTACTTCAACTTCGGGAATTTTCTTTTGAAGTACTCCATTATAAAGAATTTTTCTTTCAATTACAACTTGTGGCCTTCCAATATTCCCAGCAGCCTGGCTGGAAATATCACTTAAGATAGGTATATATCTCAAAGTCCCATTTAAAACTTTGGTAGAATGATTGGCTATTTTTGTCTTCAAAATATAGAATTTTTCTGTTTGAAGTTTAAATCGACTTTCCTTTGGCTCTAATGTATTTCCTTCTTCATCAATTATAGATTGTTCAAAAATTATATTTGTTTCAATCAAATAACTAGCCATCTTTGAAGAAATTCTTAAGGTTCTTAAATTTAATGTTCCCTTTCGTTTGGAATCACCGTTCATCCACCATTCTCCATTCATTCTATCAAGAATGGTTTTACAAAGCCAAAAATTGGTTCTCATGGCCAATTCCTCTGCATCTGATATAGAATAATTCTTAACAAATTGTTTTCCCATTAAGGATGGGATTCTAGCTGTAAAATCAACTTCTTGTCTTGAAATTTTATCAGCAGGTATGAAAAATCGTTTAGTCTTACTTCCTTGTATCTCTTCAACAACCTCATATTGTAATGGATCATAAGTGATTTTGGCCGTCAAGGGCTCAAGATATGAATTTTTCACATCAACAATAATCAAACAATACTTGGATGAATTGTTACCAATATGTTTCACGAGTCTTGCTAACTGAGGGAAATCTTGAGCCGACCATTCCAGAAGTGGATGAATATCCCATCCAATGATTTCTAAACCGGGAATCACAGTCAATTGGAGTGGTATCGTAATATATTTCAAGAATGTTTGAGCACTATCTGGTTCTTTTCTAGCATATTCTAATACTATTTTCAGATCTCGAATTCCTTTTCTTGCTGTCACCTCATATTCAATTTCCAAAGTAGAGCCACCAGCAATTCGATTATTTGACAAAATTTTTTCTTTATTCACAACTTGGAATGGTTTAAATAGCAATTGATGTTCAAGTTCATAAGTTTCCAGACTCAATAATCCAGGTGTATTCATAGCACGAGTGATCTGATCCACAGTAGAATCCCAAAATGAAAATGAAAGATAATTAACTTCTTCTTCCAGTTGATTAGTTAACTCTATACTAAATTGATACCTTTCACCAGTAAGTAACATTAACCAACCATTTTTCAACAGAATGTTGGTTAACGCCAAAGTCAATTGTTTTTTAATTACATTCAATTCAAGTTTACCTGTATCAGTGATCTCAAATACTTGAGAAGCACATTGCAGAACTTCAATTTTGAATCCATCAAGAGTTAACGGTCCTACTTCTTCAACCTTGAATGGAACAATAAATTGGCGTTTACTTTGCGGAGGAATTGCTAAATTCAGCATTGGTTGTAAAGAAACTGAGGTTGCAACTCGTCTTCCTTTTAACATCGGCAGTCCGATGGAAGCCACAGGCTTGACTGCAAACGTTTGTACCTTAGGGGTCAGTTGAATTTGGAGCTGGTTGATATCAATCTCAAACAAAAATGGATTTTGAAGAGTCACTTTCAATTGTTGAATTTCCCCCTGAATAACTATTCCTTCTTTATTAAAAGCATTCAATTTTTTATTATTCTTATTGTAAGGATTGAAAACTGAATCTTCAAGTATCTTTTTGTTCTCAGTAAATGGAACTAGTTCATCCTTTGCTTTTGAAGATAATAGCTGAACATTACGAACAATGTTTGGGTCCCAATAACCAAAATTCACATGCTGGTTACTTCTATGAGCCTGTTGTACAACTTTATCAAAATTAGTTTTAATTGAACATTGTTCAATTTTAGAGAGACAGTGGGTATAATTAGATAACAAGAGACCGCATAATCTCAAGGTATTGTGCAAATCACCCAAAGATTCGCATATTGTAATGCATAGTTTAATGAAGGGGATTTGAAGCAGCGGCCAACTAGGTACTTGGATGTTGTAAGTAAGTTCTAATTCATCGAGAATCCCCTTAAACCCGTTTTGATGTAAGTTTGCAGCATGATTTTCTAATTTGGGAAGTACCAGTACTAGTAAAATTCTCAAAATGAAAGCTCTTTTTCTTTGAAGCCCAAGAGATAAATATATAGTGGCCAAAGAACAATATATTCTCGATTGAACTAATAGAGGTAATTCATCAAGTTGTAATGTAAATATACGACTAAGTGTCTGTAATACATTAGATATGCTAACTTGATGAGTCTCAATACTACTTCTGTTTGACGATGTAGATGCTCTTGATGAAGGAATTGTTGAATTGGCAATGGGCAATTTCTGTGTAGTTACTTCTGGATTTTTCAGTTGGAGGTAATACGCCCATCTAATCAAGGCTTCTGCGTATACAATGTCGGGTACAAAGTCTTCAATATCAGACATACTTTGTTCATAAGCTTGGAAAGATTTTTCAGTACAATTAGATACCAATTCTTCAACGTCTTCCACGGGGACAGTGTTAGAAGATAATGAGCTGCGTGGAGATTTGGAACCTTCATGAACCTGAATAATCTGTAATGCAGGTACCGAAATAGATATTGAGGTTCTGTTATGAGTAGAATGAACTGTAGAAGAATTTATACCATCGCCATTCAACAAGAAAGATGCAACCGCTATACCTTCCAAAGCACTTCCTAGCCAGATCTGATCTGTTGCACGCTTCAATACAACTGCAGCTTCGTTAAATTGTTGCAAAGCATCATTCCATTTACCAGCCAACAAATAAAACAGACCGATGAGCTTTAATTGACGTCCAGTTTGTCTTGCAGCACGAGCTTTAGCGTCGGGAAGTCCTTTGAACAGACCTGATGAAATACGCTTTTGAGCGCGTGCAATAGATTTAGATAATGATGTGGAGCTTGTACTTGTATCGACTGGAGATCTTAAGGTGATACTGCTATAACTAGATGCATAAGTATCCAAAGCTCCCAAAAAATTGGACGCTATACCACACATGGTAGTTTGGATATCAATGGCACTTGACAAGTGGAAAACATTGGGACTCTTATTGGACAGAGGAATTGAATCTTTTGTTTCTGGAGTATCAAAGTATAAGATATTATGCGATATACAAGTAGGATGCATCAGTTTTAACTGAGCTATCAATTCAAAACTATCAGATTCTGTATATGGACCAACAGCCACGATAATAAAGGTTTTTCTGAAAGGTTCAAAGTCTTCCAAGTATAGAGTGTCCATATCTGGCTCAGTGATCAAATCAAATAATATATGACCAGCTGGGAACAGTTGTGGATTAAAATATTTAAGATTTTGCAGTGGTGGAACGTCCAAAAGTCTCACTTCTGTGCCTCCATTTTTCATCAACGACACATATTTGTCGAATTGTTTCCTTGTGATTCCCTTCAAGGGCACCACAGCAATCCTCACCTTCGCCGGATTGGTGAATGAGTATGTCATGGGCTTAAAGGACAGCGCGGAGGTTAATTCAGTGGGAATCAAACAGAAATGTTGGAATCAAAGGAAAAAAGAGAACGTAAATATCAAATCTAAAAAATAATAATAGTAAGAATAATAAAAAAAGCAGGACGGGTTATGTGCAGGGCGTACTGTCTACTTTTTCCTTTCGAATATCGAGATTCTGGATTTCAGTTTCATCGCCACTGAGATTTTGAATTAAGCTAATTGGAAGCTTGGAATCAATTAATCAAGGCCTTAATAGACATAAAGATCTCGATGCCAGGATTAAGTTTTGACAATTTCCAGAGAAACCAGTTTCTTGCCTCAAGGGGCCATGGAGTGCCCACCGCAACATCTACAGGTACTACGATTGTAGGATGTAAATTTGATGGAGGAGTTGTGATTGCAGCTGATACTAGAGCCACTGCTGGAGATATTGTGGCCGACAAGAATTGTGAAAAGCTTCATAGATTGGCGCCAAAGATCTGGTGTGCTGGTGCAGGTACCGCCGCTGATACTGAAATGGTTACTCAATTGATAGCTCTGAATCTTGAACTTCATGCTCTTTCTAACAATAGACAACCTAGAGTGATTACAGCTTTGACTTTATTGAAACAACATTTGTTCAAATATCAAGGGCATCTTGGTGCCTACCTTATTGTTGCAGGAGCAGATCCAACTGGAGCTCATTTAATGCTGGTTCAAGCTCATGGATCTACTGATATTGGACAATATCAATCTTTGGGTTCTGGATCTTTGGCCGCTATGGCAGTTTTGGAAACCAGTTGGAAGAAAGACATGACCCGTGATGAAGCAGTCAAGCTTTGTGCTGATGCCATTGAAGCTGGTATATGGAATGATTTAGGGTCTGGTTCTAACGTCGATGTTTGTGTTATGGAGGTTGGAAAAGATGCTGAATTATATAGAAATTACCTCACTCCTAACGTGAGAGCTGAAAAGGCTCGTCTGTATAAGTTTGCAAGAGGAACTACTGGGATTTTAAAGGAAGATGTTAGAAAAATCTTAGATATTGAGGAAACTGTGATACTGTTTGATGATGGTATGGAAGTTGACGCGTGATGAGAGTGGAAGGTATTTCTACTTGCTTTTTGGTATGAATATAAATCATTTAGATATGTGTTGTAGAAGCTTTGTTACATTTCTTTCAATAAAACCCTGTGGGACTGTCTATCACACTACCGTATTAAATAGGCAATGAGATCCAAGCTAAAGAACAAACTGACAAGGAAGGTGTGCACATAAATGTCCTCTTTATTTTTTTTTTCTTACTTCTTTTGGAACCGTTCTAGAAAATTCCAACGCTCTCCATTTTTCATATAAATTCATCCATTCACAAATCTCAACCCATCGATTCTCATCAAAATGGTAGTAAACAATCCAAATAACTGGCACTGGGTCGATAAGAATTGTATAGACTGGACCAGACAATACTTTAGCGACAAATTAGTGGGCGTCAAAGCTGAAAAAGGAGATAAATATGTGGCGGTAAAATCGATTTCCTCAGTGGAAGGTGATGTTGAAGTAAGTCAACGTAAGGGAAAGGTGATTTCACTTTTCGACTTGAAAATTGCATTGGATATTGCAGGGGACTCTAATGGAGATTTTAAGGGCTCGATTATAATTCCAGAATTGGCGTACGACACCGAAGCAGACGAGATTCAATTTGATGTTTCAATCTTCAACGAAAACGAGACTAATGAAGAAATGAGAATGGTTGCTAAAAAGGAATTGGTTCCAAAAATTCGAGACATTTTGAGTCGATTTGGATCTGATTTGATTTCAAGTAATAGTGGAGATATTCAATTGGAAAAGGATAAGGTAAATCTGAACTATACCAAGCAGAACCAAGAACAAACGGGGACTTCTAAAAGTGTTAAGAATGTGCCAACTACTACTACTACTACTACTAGTTCCAAGACTAACGTTGCCAACACTAAGGTTGAAACTAAGACTTCTTCTGCTAATGTTCCAAAGTATAACACTTCTACAATTCATCTTGAACCTACTTTCAACACTACTGCTGAACAACTATATATGACTCTTCTTGACCCTCAACGTATTGCTGCATGGACAAGATCTCCACCTCAAATCCCTGCATTCCCACCACCTGAAGGATCAACTTTTAAATTTTTTGGAGGTTCGATCTCGGGAAAATTGACGAAATTAGTTCCAAATGAAAGAATCGTTCAATTGTGGAGAATTTCGGATTGGAAGGAAGATCATTTTGCACAAATTGATATTCAATTAGTTCAAGGATCAGGTGAAACCAAGATGGTTGTTAAATGGACAGGAGTCCCAGTTGGGGAAGAAGAAAGAGTGAAAGAAAATTTTGAGAGTTATTACGTTCGTTCCATCAAATTGACTTTTGGATTTGGTACTTACTTATAGGAAAAAATCACATACAGATTAGATAAACGCAGATATTGATTATAAATAAACTAAATAGTACTACCAGACAAGAGTTAGATAATAAACAAAAAAATTAAAGTCATAAGTATGATATTAAACGGCAGCGACAGCGAAATTTACAATTGTTATACAATATAACCATCTATCTACTCTAGTACATTGTAGATCTATCTACTCTAGTATATTGTAGATTTACTCTGTTATATTTACTCTATATCTTTTTTTGGGATGTCTGTATTGGTCCTGTATGCAGACACCCAAGTCAGACCTACAAAGAAACAGGCATCTTGACTGCAAATTGACCCCGGACCATTACAAATCACTCGTTCATAAGGAAGTGCATCCAGTAAATGCCCAATTACTTAGTTGAAGAATTGCGCCCTAAACTGATACTCTATTCGCTGTCGTTCATATTTACTATCTTTAGTGAAATATTTCGCTTTATCGTGCTAATTCATTCCCAGAACGGAAACTTTTTCCCGCAGTACCAGATAGAGGGACGTTTTTCCCAATCGAGAAGAATGAAATCTTTGATTTCTAATCCACATAAAGTTCACGATTTTTCTCTTGCTAGTAAAAAATTAATTTATCAATAATGTCTGACACCACCGGAAAGGTATGTACATGGAGAGTATAAAGATTAAATCTTCAATCCTTCATTTTAACTATATGGATTGGGCCAGATGGATGAATCGCTGTTTAATTTGGAGATGTTTGGAAACTTTAATTCCAGCAACTCTGAATGTTAAATAGTGGCGGGCTAAGGAGTACCACCAGGGTACCCTGGTGGGCGATGAATGGGTGGATGGAAAGGTGGATAGAATATTTATGAGTGGAGATTAGAATCTACTTGTTAAGTCTACTCTGGCGACTCATACTTGGTCTTTCTGTCTATTCTGGTCACCTCGTTCATGCCTTCATCTTGGCTCGGGCACTCAATGTTCATTACTAACAATAGACCATCACTTGTAAAGCTGCTGTTGCTTGGGAAGCTGCCAAGCCTCTTTCTATTGAAGATATTGAGGTCCTTCCTCCTCGTGCCCATGAAGTCCGTATAAAGATTCTTCACACTGGTGTTTGTCACACTGATGCCTACACTTTGTCTGGTGTTGATCCAGAAGGTGCTTTCCCAGTTGTTTTGGGACATGAAGGGGCTGGAATTGTCGAATCCATCGGTGAAGGAGTCACCAACGTCAAGGTCGGTGACCACGTTGTTGCTCTTTATACTCCGGAATGTAAGGAATGTAAATTCTGTAAGTCTGGTAAAACTAACCTTTGTGGTAAGATCAGAGCCACTCAAGGAAAAGGTGTTATGCCTGATGGAACCTCTCGTTTGAAGTGTAAAGGTAAGGATCTTTTACATTTCATGGGATGTTCTACTTTCTCCCAATATACAGTTGTTGCAGACATCTCTGTCGTTGCTGTCAACCCAGAAGCTAAGACTGATAGAACTTGTTTATTAGGTTGTGGTATTACTACAGGTTACGGAGCTGCCACCATCACTGCCAATGTTCAAGAAGGTGACAACGTTGCTGTTTTCGGTGCTGGATGTGTTGGTTTATCTGTTGTCCAAGGTGCCGTTGAAAGAAAGGCCAATAAGATTATTGTCATTGATATTAACGATAAAAAGGAAGAATGGGCCACCAAATTTGGAGCCACTGACTTTGTTAACTCTGCTAAACTTCCAGAAGGTACTACTATTGTTGATAAGTTGGTTGAAATGACCGATGGTGGTTGCGACTACACTTTCGACTGTACTGGTAATGTCAATGTTATGAGATCTGCTTTAGAAGCTTGTCACAAGGGTTGGGGTACTTCCATTGTCATTGGTGTTGCTGCTGCTGGTAAGGAGATCCTGACCAGACCATTCCAATTGGTCACTGGCCGTGTTTGGAAAGGTGCTGCTTATGGTGGTGTTAAGGGCAGAACTCAATTACCAGGAATTGTCGATGATTACATGGCTGGTAAGCTCAAGGTCGATGATTTTATCACCCACAGACATCCATTAGAAAAGATTAACACTGCTTTTGAAGATATGCATGCAGGGGACTGTATTCGTGCAGTTGTTGAACTTTAAAGCCAGCGGCCGGTTCTGAAATTGTAGGTAATCTGAGTTGCAATAGAGGTCCGGACGCAATCATATATAACTTTTCAGAAATATAAAAAGAGAATAGAATAATGTAGCAAAAATGAAGATAGTTAAATAGTTAGACTGCTACAAATATATTAAATCAGCGATATTGAGCTCCGACATGAAAATTATATCTCATGTAAAATTCACAATTTTGGGAAAAATGTCAGATTAAGGAAAAAAGCAGAAAAGGATAAATCAAATAATTGAGCCATCCATTCCAATCATTGAAATTTGACCATGAGAGAATTGTTATAGTACATTGAAGATTAATAATTAATACAAGGAGCTTACTACAATATGATGGTGATCTTACCATCAAGCAAAACATATTTTGTACTGCAACAAGCAGTTTCAAAGTTGTCCAATCAATATACAGATCGGAGTTTTTCGGACCTGTACATAGGCACGCTTTCCTCTAATACTCCGTCAAGTCCGAACATACAGTTTCAACACTAAAAAATCCCATTAAATATTAAGGATTCCAAGTGATTGAAATCATCAGTATAATATTAATATATCACATTTTACACTCATCATCTCAATTATACTAAACCCATCTTCTGTGTCCATATATACATTCCTTAATTCATGGTTCGGTTACTAGACCGCATCTTCTAAAATAAAATTTACAATAATTGCAGTAATTAACCCGTACATCTACTCGGAACCGAAATTGTTCCCCGTTCTTTGATTGGCCAACCGCCGCTTTTTTTACCAGAATCAGTACTTCCCGCAACAAATTATCAGAATTTAATACTAGAAATATGTGATTTTTTTTTTTTTTGTACCCTAATTAGCGTCCTCTCTTTTATAGTTCCTTTTTTTTTTCCTTTTCTTCTTCTCTTTCGTTCAATTGTTTTTTTGATCTCCAAACTGTTCAACCCCTTGAATCAAAACAATGTTTAGACAACTTTCTAAAGTTCGTGTTCCTCAATTTAGCCGTTCCTACGCGGTTGCTGGTCAATTCACCGGTCAAAAGGGACCAAACGGTAAATATACCGTTACCCTTATCGAAGGAGATGGGATTGGTGTCGAAATTTCTCAAGCTGTTAAGGAGATCTATTCCGCTGCTAATGTTCCAATCGAATGGGAACCAGTTGATGTTACTCCTCTTTTAATTGATGGTAAGACCACTTTACCTCAACCAGCTGTTGATTCTGTCAACAAGAACTTGGTTGCCTTAAAAGGTCCATTAGCTACTCCAGTTGGTAAAGGTCATACTTCGATGAATTTAACTTTGCGTCGTGCTTTCAATTTATTTGCTAATGTTCGTCCATGTAAATCCATCGTCGGTTATGCTACTCCATATGAGAATGTTGATACCGTCTTGATTCGTGAAAATACTGAAGGTGAATATTCTGGTATTGAACATACTATTGTTCCAGGTGTTGTTCAATCTATTAAATTAATTACTAGACCAGCATCTGAAAAAGTTATTCGTTATGCTTTTGAATACGCAAAGACCATTGGTAAACCTCATGTTTTAGTTGTTCATAAGGCTTCTATTATGAAATTATCTGATGGTTTATTCGTTCAAACTGCTAAGGAAGTTGGTAAAGAATACCCAGATGTTGCTTTAGATTTCGAACTTTTAGATAACACTTCTCTTAAGTTAACTGCTGATCCAAATGATTACAAAGATGTTGTCATGGTCATGCCTAACTTATATGGTGACATTATGTCCGATCTTTCTTCCGGTTTAATTGGTGGTTTAGGTTTAACTCCTTCAGGTAACATGGGTAACAAGGTTTCTATTTTTGAAGCCGTCCATGGTTCCGCTCCAGATATTGCTGGTAAAGGTTTAGCTAATCCAACTGCTTTACTTTTATCTTCCTGTATGATGTTGAGACACATGTCTTTGTTCGACTTTGCCGATACCATTGAAAACGCTGTTCTCAAGACTATCGCTTCTGGCCCAGAAAACAGAACTGGTGATCTTAAGGGTACTGCTTCCACCAGACACTTCACTGAACAAGTTATTCAAAACTTGTAATAGATTTAATTGAAGATTCATCAATATACAACAAATAAAAATTTTTTAACGTAGAGTATATAACTGATGTTATGTTTATTACTATTTATACTAAAATTTGTTCGGAACTAAACTGATAACTTATCCATCTTTTCTTGTAAACTTTTGTCGTGGTTCAAATCCTCAGTTTTCTTTTGTTTAATTTCTTCTAATGCTATGTTTGTTCCCTTGACAATTGCCTTATGCTCCACGGAATGTACTCTGTCTTCGTAGCTCTCCAAAGTTTCCTTTGGATCCAATTCTAACTCTTCGACTAATAAAGGTTCTCCACGATCAACTTCAGCGATCACTTTATGAATCATCACTCCTCCCTTGGAGATCTTCCCATCCACACCTGCTTGCCATGCACGATCGATAGCATGTGTACCATCAAACGCACCTGGAAGAGCAGGGTGAAGGTTAATTATAGTTATGCCAGCTGCTTCTAAAGGTGCAAGAACGGTTGGAGAAAGGATGAGCATCCATCCAGCACAAACGATAAGGTCAGGCTTGGTATAGTCTTTCAATTTCTCCTTGATGGACCCGTTGATTATCAACAGTGCCAAATCCTTGTTGAACTGTTCCCGCTTTTCCTTTCTAGCCTTGGTATCTTCCTTAGATGTGCCCTTGTAGTAGTCTTTTAAAATATGAGTCTTGGATGGAATGTTAGCTTTAGAGGCTCTTTCAAGCCCATAAGCAGAGGCAGAGGACGAGATGACCTGTGTGATAGATCCCTTGAGGACATCGGATGTCTGTGCATCAATAAGGGCCTGAAGGTTGGATCCTGATCCACTTATAAGGACCGTAATGCTCATGGTTTTATGGAATGGAGTATATCAAATTGGAGATGGAAAATACTGCATAACGGAGTCAATCAATTTAAATGAGAGATGCTATTAAAGAGCTGAAAAAAAAAAAAAAATCTGAATCAGCTACACTGTTAGTAGATATAGCGTAAGGTTTGTAAGCAGAATAGGGTGTGTTTGGTCGAGTTTTTTCCTGTATGACCGGACTGAATATGGAAGTTTTATTTGGCCTGGTATATTTGAATTCAAGTTACTGGATAAGTGAGACATACAATTAGAGGATGGACAGGCCATTTGTCGCGAAAGTTAACTGATTGCGGAAGGTTGGTGCTAGGGTCGAAAACGAGGTAGTACAAGTTAGTAGATAGTAGTTAGTGGTTAGTGGTTAGTGGTTAGTGGTTAGTGGTTAGTAGTTAGTAGTTAGTAGTTAGTAGTTAGTAGTTAGTAGTTATTAGTTTGTGTGATTTCTTTCATGGTGCTGAACACGGTTTACGTACATCATCTGCCAATACGGAGACTTGATCTTTTCTAAATCAATCATTAAATTTCATCACCGTCAATGCATTAAATTTGTCTGATTAATTCTTGATCTACCACCTCACCTTGTGATATCATCTTTCATGATTTTGTCAAACCCTTTATTCTCGATTTTACCATTTGAGTCCAGCCATTTACAATTAGTCATTTGTAATCACAATTGTTTTCAATTTATCAATTCTACTCACGTATCTACCTACTGTATTTGTTAGCTGAAATCTAGACAGCAATTAATTATTATTGGCGCTTTTTTTTGTATTACCAATATTAATTCTTATTATTTCATTCCGATATCTTAACCTCTACAACTTCCCCTTCTTGATTATTGATCGATTTATTTTATTTTTGCACCTATTGTATGGCCAAATTCCATGTAATTACTCTTAATTAAAGTATGTATTAATTTTTTTTCAATTTCAGCCTACAGTTTTCCCCAAATTAAAGTGCACATAAAAAAAAAATAACGCTAAAACCTAGTCAGTGATCTGGCATTTATAAATACCTATTCCGTGGTTATGCAATTGATTTTAAACATAAGTAAATCCAGTTTAACTACTTTGATAATTACTTCATTAAACAAACATGAAACACCCACTTTGCAATCAATCATTAGTGCTCATATTCATCTTTTATCAGTTTTTTTCCCTCCCCATTTTTGTTGCCAAATAATAAAGTGTCACTGACCAGATTAATATTCCGGGTAATCTTGAAGGAGTAAATTTCTGACCAGTCCTTTTTTTACCCTTAAAAAAATTTTCGCATCGCCAGTGGCATATCCCTCGTGCTAAAAAAGAATAAAGACTTTTTTTTCTTTCCTAGTTCAAGTCAGGTAAAGATACAAAATGGGTATGTACTATTCAATAGAGGTCAAATTGAGTCATTAATTAGCATGTTCTTTATACTAACAAACTCCAGTTGCTTTCACAGTTGAACAGATGCGTGGCTTGATGGACAAGGTTACCAATGTGCGTAACATGTCCGTCATTGCTCACGTCGATCACGGTAAATCCACTCTTACCGATTCTTTAGTCCAACGTGCTGGTATTATCTCTGCTGCCAAGGCCGGTGATGCTCGTTTCATGGACACCAGAAAGGATGAACAAGAACGTGGTATTACTATCAAGTCCACCGCTATTTCTTTGTACGCTTCTTTGGAAGATGAAGATGTTAAGGAAATTAAGCAAAAGACTGACGGTAACTCTTTCTTGATTAACTTGATTGATTCCCCAGGTCACGTTGATTTCTCTTCTGAAGTCACTGCTGCTTTGCGTGTTACTGATGGTGCTTTAGTTGTCGTTGATACCATTGAAGGTGTCTGTGTTCAAACTGAAACTGTCTTGCGTCAATCTTTAGGTGAAAGAATTAAGCCAGTTGTTGTTATTAACAAGGTTGATCGTGCTTTACTTGAATTGCAAGTCACCAAGGAAGATTTATACCAAACTTTCTCCAGAACTGTTGAATCCGTTAACGTTATTATCTCCACTTATGCTGATGAAACTTTAGGTGATTGTCAAGTATACCCAGAAAAGGGTACTGTTGCTTTCGCTTCCGGTCTTCACGGTTGGGGTTTCACTGTCCGTCAATTCGCTCTTCGTTATTCTAAGAAGTTCGGTGTTGACAGAGAAAAGATGATGGACAGATTGTGGGGTGACTCTTACTTCAACCCAAAGACCAAGAAGTGGTCTAACAAGGACAAGGACGCTGATGGAAAGACCTTAGAAAGAGCTTTCAACATGTTCGTCTTGGACCCAATTTTCCGTCTTTTCTCTTCTATCATGAACTTCAAGAAGGATGAAATTCCAAAGTTATTAGAAAAGTTGGAAATTCACTTGAAGACTGAAGAAAAGGAATTAGAAGGTAAGGCCTTATTAAAGGTTGTTATGAGAAAGTTCTTGCCAGCTGCCGATGCTTTACTTGAAATGATCATTTTACATTTACCATCCCCAGTTACTGCTCAATTCTACAGAGCTGAAGATCTTTACGAAGGTCCAGCTGATGATGCTAACTGTATTGCTATCAAGAAGTGTGACCCAACCGCTGATTTGATGTTGTACGTCTCCAAGATGGTCCCAACCTCCGATAAGGGTAGATTCTACGCTTTTGGTCGTGTTTTCGCTGGTACCGTCAAGTCTGGTCAAAAGGTCAGAATTCAAGGTCCAAACTATGTTCCAGGTAAGAAGGAAGATTTGTTCGTTAAGTCTATTCAAAGAACTGTCTTAATGATGGGTGGTAAGACCGAAGCCATTGATGACTGTCCAGCTGGTAACATTGTTGGTTTAGTCGGTGTCGATCAATTCTTACTTAAGTCTGGTACTATCACTACCTCCGAATCTGCTCACAACATGAAGGTCATGAAGTTTTCTGTCTCCCCAGTTGTGCAAGTTGCCGTTGAAGTTAAGAACGCCAACGATTTACCAAAGCTTGTGGAAGGTCTTAAGAGATTATCTAAGTCCGATCCATGTGTTTTGACCATGATGAACGAATCTGGTGAACACATTGTTGCTGCCACTGGTGAATTACATTTGGAAATTTGTTTGAACGATTTACAAAACGATCACGCTGGTATTCCATTAAAGATTTCTGAACCAGTTGTTTCTTACAGAGAAACTGTTCAAGCTGAATCTTCTATGGTCGCTTTATCTAAGTCTCCAAACAAGCATAACAGAATTTATGTTAAGGCTGAACCAATTGATGAAGAAACCGCTCTTGCTATTGAAGATGGTAAGATTGACCCAAGAGATGATTTCAAGGCTCGTGCCAGAATCATGGCCGATGAATACGGTTGGGATGTCGCTGATGCCAGAAAGATCTGGTGTTTCGGTCCAGACGGTAACGGTCCAAACGTTGTCGTTGATCAAACCAAGGCTGTCCAATACTTGCACGAAATCAAGGATTCCGTTGTTGCTGCTTTCCAATGGGCTACCAAGGAAGGTCCAGTCATGGGTGAAAACGTCCGTTCTGTTCGTGTTAACATCTTAGATGTTACCTTGCACGCTGATGCTATCCACAGAGGTGGTGGTCAAATCATCCCAACCATGAGACGTGTTACTTACGCTTCTATGTTGTTAGCTGAACCAGCTATTCAAGAACCAATTTTCTTGGTTGAAATCCAATGTCCAGAAAACGCCATTGGTGGTATTTACTCCGTCTTGAACAAGAAGAGAGGTGAAGTTGTTTCTGAAGAACAAAGACCAGGTACCCCACTTTTCACCATTAAGGCTCACTTACCAGTCAATGAATCTTTCGGTTTCACTGGTGAATTAAGACAAGCTACTGGTGGTCAAGCTTTCCCACAAATGATCTTTGATCACTGGAAGGTCTTGAACGGTGACATTACTGACCCAGCATCCAAGCCAGGTGCCGTTGTCAAGAGTAAGAGAGAAAGACAAGGTTACAAGCCTGAAGTTCCAGGTTACGAAGAATACTATGACAAGTTGTAAGTTCAGTGACCAACTTTTGAAATTACATAGTTTGAATTGATTTGTTCCTAATATTAAATGTAGAAAGCTGATATATTTGTTTTTAAGACATCATTTTTTTAATTTATTGTAGAGTAACTGTTTTCGGTTGAAAGTTTTTAAACGACGTATAGCGGGAGTGAAAAATTGAAACTCGTAGTCAATTAGTGTCCATCAAGCAAAGGTTTTTTATTTCAGACTCGACCGTGCACTGAAAAGATCCATGCATTGAAAAAAAGTTCTAAGGAATGAAGCTAAGCTCTAAGGAATGAGTACAAAATTCTGTGTTTCTATTTAAAGTATTCTCTTTAACAATATAAGAATAATGACATCGCAAGCTAAAGCCATCAACTTTAATCAAAGTTAATCCCTTGATTTTGGTTACAGATCGGTTAATGCGGCGGCAGATAGATTTATTTTTGCTAATAAGACAGAATCTTTGAGACAATAATTGCTTTCTAAATTACACCAGTTATTTGAAGAATATAAGATATTGAAAGACATCTAATGATCATCAGTTTAGTTTAAATCACTCTGCATAGCATCCTCTTGACCCTCTAAGCCTTTTCTTCTTAGCCCTTACCCCCAGTTACACTGGGTCGGATTGAAGGTTGTACGTTAAATAAACTCACGTGAGTCCAAATATCATTAAATAGGAAATGTAATTGCAGGCGGATCGAGCGGAACGGCTCAATCCATTTGCTTTAAAAGTTTGAACTGACAAGTCTTTGAAATATATGAGTACCGATTAATGGGTACAAAGGTATAGAAATATAACAAGATCATTGAAATTCTAGTCAATTAGAATTTATTTATTTCAGTAGTCAAAATATATCGACCAGAGGACACACTTGAGCTTTCTTGGTTCCTTCGTTCGGTTTGAAAACCTCTTATGCAGCCTGCCTGCTTGTAAAAAACAACCGGGCTTACAAATATTTTTCTCCGTCGCATATATAAAAGAATCAGAACTCCTTATAACGAGAACAAAGTTGAGTATCTGGAAGATTGTAAAATGGATTTTCAAACCAGAAATTTGTCAATTGCATTGAGTTTAATATTATTCATATTTTATATTATAAGATATCGTTCCATCAGTCATCGTATACTGTTGAATAAAGACTTGGCTAGGTTCACATTTGTAACTTCACTTTTAATTATATGGAACTTAACAATAAATGGATTAGACAACAAATACTTGAAAAGTTCCGAATTCAATGATATTCAATTGTTTTCAACTCTGATAATTTCTTTGTTGTTATATTTGTATTTTTCTAAGGCTTCCTTATATTTAGTGGAGTTTGCCTCATTTATGCATGATAATGATATAATTGTCAAAGATTTGGAGCTCAGTTTGAATCCATCAATAAGTAACTATCATAGTAGCTCCATCCAGAGCGCTGAAAATGGATTAAAAAAGAATTCAAACAAAACCCATCGGAAAAACGTTTCTTTCAATGATAAAACCATTCAGTATATTTATTCAGATGATAATTTACTGGTGAATTTGACTCCAATAAAAGACAAATTGGACCTCCGACCATTGATTAAGAAATTGGTAAAATTCACATTTATAAGTTTAGTGGTATTTTTCTTGTCAATGTTTTTGATACCTCAACTGTTACTTTTAACAACCACATACACCATATATAATGATGATTATTTCACTATTAAGACAGATCATCTAATATTTGTGCCCTGTGTTATATTTATGGCCAATCTGATGGTTAAATTCTATAGAGCCTTAAATCATCCTCTGCTCAAATGTTTCCCTAAAGGAACTGCCATAGCAACAACCTTTACCTGGGTGTACCTGTGTTGCATACTTTGTCTTAGTATATATTGTTTAGGGCTTTTCAAAGATGTTTATACTAATATATCCGATGCTAATGGGTATGACAAGACTTCTTCTGCTTCACAGATTCCAGAGATTTCAGCTTCTTCAGTCACTTTGGTTGTGGCAGGATTTGTTAAGCATGCGTCTATAATTTGCGATGATATCGATAAAGCGGAAACTTGTATGGTACAGAAGTTATGGATTCAACTGGTGATGAGCTCTTGTTTAACGATATTTAATGGATTTTGCTTTAATTTTATGCCTTTCCTTGTTTGGTTGATGGTAGTAGAATTGAAAATTTCTGCCAGTTTAACTATATAATGATAATGAACACGATCACGATACCCACGATTGAATCTACATGTAGGAGGTGTGGTTCCTGAGCAACCTAAACATAGTTATTTTCAAAGATTTGCAGCCAGTTCTTAGAAATTGCCGCATTCAATACACTTGGTTTGGGGGGTGGTGGCTATAATTTACGTAATAGGCATTTGAAAGAAAATAAAAAAGACTTTGCTTTTCTCTACTAAACAGATATCTAACAACTAAAGACAAAAAAAAATAAAGCAAAAAATAAAGCAAAAAATAAAAAAAATATTCTGCTAAACAGAAATCTAACAACTGACTGGACAATTAACAACTCAACGAATATAAAACGACTAAGCATATTATTTAACTTGTATTTGTAATTTTATGAACTAACCAACACATCAGATCTGATATTGAAAGCTCTAGAATCGGCTCTGACATTCATTTCAACCAATTGACCTCTTCCATTCTCTTCAATTACCAGTATTCATATTTCTATTTTTGATTCAAAGATTTTTCGCAATTATCTCTATTTGTAAAAAGCGCTTTCTCATTTATTGACTCTTATCATAAATTAATTTTGGTTGTCAAAATTTAACTCCCAGCACAAGGTATTGGTAGATTGACAATTAATTTAAAATAAGGCTCAAAACAATTAATCCGAGAAACCAAGTTTCCTTATTTGGCAGATTTCAGACTCTGATCTGACGTCAAACAGTCAAGATGGTTTGTAGATTTCCTATCTCGAGGAAGAAGACCTGAGTGGTAGGAAAAACCGCCAAAATTAATTAACAAGATGAGTAGAAAAATTAAAATTATGGGTGCGTATCCAATACCCCCTTTCGGAAACTTGTGCCGCAATCAGCACCTATCATTCCGGGAATTCATTTCCTGATTCAGTGCGATAAAGAATAGATCGAAGGGAAGAGTGAAGTATTTAACATTGACAAAGTCCAGTGTATAGCTTTTCAATTATACAGCTGCTTTAATCAACATCATGGAAAGACTTCAGCAGATTGCTTTACAAACTACTGCTTCAGCAGCTCCTTTGCCAGCTCCACATCCTTTGGATCCACTTTCTCCACAAGAAATCCAAATTGTTTCTAACGTTGTTAAGAAGAAGTATGATGCCAAATCTACAGTTTTCAACACCGTGACTCTTCGTGAACCAGGTAAGAGCGCTTACTACCAATGGAAGGAAAATGGGGGCTCCATTCCTCCTCGTCTTGCTTACTTTGTTGTTGTTTTAGATGGTATCAATGGTGTCACTGAAGGTATCGTTGATATTGTCGGTCAACAACTTATTGAATTTAAATCTATTGATTCTGTTCAACCTATTTTGACTCCAGCTGATTTACAAACCACTGAAGAAATCATTAGAAAAGATCCAACCGTTATTGAACAATGTGTGTTATCTGGTATACCAGCCGATGACATGAAAAACGTTTACTGTGACGCTTGGACTATTGGGTATGATGAAAGATGGGGATCTTCTCGTAGATTACAACAAGCCTTGATGTACTGGAGATCCGACGAAGACGATTCCCACTACTCTCATCCTCTTGATTTCTGCCCTATTGTTGATATGAATGCTCACAAGGTTATTTACATTGATATTCCAAACAGAAGAAGAAAGGTGTCTAAGCACAAACACTCTTCTTTCCACCCAAAGCATGTTGCTGAAAAATACGGTACTCCAGAAAACCCACTGGGTTTTAGAGTTGATGACACTCCAATTAACGTTACTCAACCAAATGGTGTTTCTTTCAAGATGCAAGGTAATGTGATGAACTGGTCTAACTTCAACTTCCATATTGGTTTCAACTACAGAGAAGGTATTGTTTTATCAGATATGAGTTACAATGACCACGGTAAAGTTCGTCCAATGTTCCATAGAATTTCCCTTTCCGAAATGATTGTTCCTTACGGTTGTCCTGATTTCCCACATCAAAGAAAGCACGCTCTTGATATTGGTGAATACGGTGCTGGTTACTGTACTAACCCTCTTCTGCTTGGTTGTGACTGTAAAGGTGTTATCCACTATTTAGATGCTCATTTCCCAGACAAGAGTGGTGCTCCAACTACTGTTAAGAACGCTATTTGTATCCATGAAGAAGATGATGGTTTATTGTTCAAGCATTCCGATTTCAGAGATGATTTCCAAACTACTATTGCTACTCGTGGTAAGAAGCTTATTATTTCTCAAATCTTTACAGCTGCTAATTATGAATACTGTCTTTACTGGATTTTCCGTCAAGATGGTACTATCAAGCTTGAAGTCAGATTAACCGGTATCTTAAACACTTATATTTGTGACGCCGATGAAGATCCAGGTCGTTGGGGTACCAGAGTTTATCCAAATGTCAATGCTCACAATCATCAACATTTGTTCTCTTTACGTCTTCATCCAAGAATTGATGGTGAGGGTAACTCTGCCGCTACTTCTGATGCCAAATCTTCTCCAGTACCATTAGGTGCTCCAGGTAACGTCTATGGTAACGGTTTCTATGCTGACAAGACAACTTTCAAGACTGTTCAAGATTCTTTAACTAACTTTGAACTGGCTACTGCTAGAACTTGGGATATCTTTAACCCTAAGTCTATCAACCCTATTTCAGGAAAGCCTTCTTCATTTAAGCTTGTTTCTACTTTCTGTTCACCATTGCTCGCTAAGGAAGGTTCTCTTGTTGCTAAGAGAGCACCATGGGCTAACTGGCACACCGAAGTTGTTCCATACAAGGATGAAAACCACGGTTACGGACGTCTTTACCCATCTGGAGATCATGTTTGTCAATGGTCTGGTGATGGTCTTAGAGGTATGCGTTCTTGGATTGGAGAAGGTGAAGACAAGGTTGAAGACACTGATATTCTTTTCTTCCATACTTTTGGTATTACTCATTTCCCATCTCCAGAAGATTTCCCTGTCATGCCAACTGAAATCTTTGATCTCATGTTACGTCCTAGACATTTCTTTACCGAAAACCCAGTTCTTGACGTCAAGCCCCTGTTTGCCAAAACTACCTCTGAAGTTAGAAATAACGCCAAGGGTATTGACACATGTCTGTTGAATGTGGACAAAACATCTCGTTTGGCTTTCTCAGAAACCAAATCATCCTGTTGTAAAAAGTAAGTAGACTGTTAATAATGTGAAAAGATAAAATTAATTGAAAATGCATGTAGCAATTTAAAAACCACTTTCGAATTCTATGTAAAACATTGACTCAATTGAAGCAACATTGAGTGATCAATTCTTAGGATCAAACTGAGCTACTCTGTGGTGTGAGAATCTTTGTCTAAGCAACAGATAATAAAGATATTTTTTTTATTTCCACGTTTTTATGTCATCGCAATTTTTCAGCCATCTGAACTCTTCAATCTTGTAATTTAAACGCATTAAACATGAAATATATCATTGAACACATGGAAGAAGGGTTCTCTGAATGGGTGATCCTTGAATACTCTCAAATCATTAGAGATATTGGAAAAGAAAACTTGATTCTTTCATCTCTTCCTTCCACTACCACCGAGAAGGATATACCTCAAAGACTTTTAGACTTGGGGTTGCAATGGACCACCAAAGAATGTGTGGAACTTGATGGAGGGCTTTCTAAGGACAAAGTTTGCCTTCTTGATCCTGCTGCCGAAGAGGATCTCCAACCAGAAGATCTGAAACAGTTTGACTACTTTGTTTTCGGCGGTATCTTGGGGTCTCATCCTAGAATTGATAGAACTGGTATTTTAAGAAAGAAGTATGGGTTTGCTGGTAGAAGATTAGGTGCTTTACAGATGACTACCGACACAGCTATTAGAACCACACAAAGAATCGTTCAAAAGCAGACTAAATTTGAAGATATCACGTTTTTGGACTACCCAGAGATCAGATATTCTCGTTATGAAAGTACCGAAATGCCCTTTAGATACATTGTGGATGAGAACAATGAACCTATTCTTCCACAAGGAATGTTGGAGCTCATCAAACACGACGCTGAGCAAAGTATTGATGATTTGTTGATAGAGTAAATGACCAAATTACAAACAGTCCGTTTATGCTATACACCTAACCTATTTATCTATAAAAACAACTCATACACATACTTACATCAATTGATGCAGTTATAAATTAATTAACGATTTTGAAAGACAATCCCTGTAATTGCCCATTTAACTTTTCTTGTATACTGCAACCTTTTTCTGATCTGTAGTTGCCTTCTCTCTATTCAAAATTTCCCCCATAATAAACCCGGCTGTATCTTCATCTTCAAAATACAGAACATGAGCACTTACCGCTGAAACAAGCAGAAAATCGAAAACTCCTTGTTGTAAACAATAGTCGATACGTCCCAGACGATTAAGAGTATGAAGAATCAGCAAATCGTTCTTTCTCATATCCACTTCATAGGCTTCAGAATAATCATCTGACAGTACAAGCCCTGCCAAGATATCACTCAATGCATGTTCTTCCAAAGGGTTCAGTTGAACCTTCTTTTTGGCCAGATTCACTATGTCATTCTTTTTACTGAAAAGGTTCTTTTGAAATTTTTGAATCCCTTCTCCTAAATCTTTAATTTGAGTCGATATACCCTTGATAGCAAATGGCACACTTTCCGGTTGGAAATTGGCAAATTTAGGGGCCACCAAAGGTTCCATTCTGTAAGCCACTGGATCACTAGGATGGAATACATTGTACAAATTGGTCACTAAAGGAGAGCTGAAATTAGATTCGACTTCAGGATCAAAATCATTGGGTAAAACGTCCCTGGAAGCAATATTATTTCTTCGAAGTAATTGGAAAACTCCAGTAGGTGAACCAATACAAAACAATGAATCAACTTCGAAATCTAACTTTCTTTCCTTCGGGGTTTTAGGCGACTGAGCCAGCATAGTATCAAAAGCAATGGAACTACCTAAAGAATGACCCAAAATATGCACTTTACCATCAAAGTCTGGATTTCGCTCTTTGTATAATTTGTAAATCTTATTCAATTCTTGAGTCACACAATTAAGAATCTGATTCTTGTAGTGAGGTTCGTAGTATAAGAGAATGTCCAAAAGAACTTCTCCAACTATGTCTCTGATAGGCTTAATTCCATCTACATTGAGTTGAGATACACTGGGAAGAGATTGCTCAGCTTCATTTTTCTCTCCTTGCTTCTCGTTTTTGAAGCTTTTGAGAGGATCAAAGTCTATTTGATGCCTCCATGTCACGGGCAACACTTGAATTGTGTGTTGGTCAGGATCTTCACTTAACTTTTTAAATTTGTCATTTGCATTGAACACTTTCTTCATTGTATTTCTCATAACATTACAAGAATGAGGAAAGTCGATGGATTCGTATTTTGTTCCTAAAACCTGTCCAATTCCATGGATACAAAGAATCAAATGCTTTACTTTTCTCTTGGACGATTGCTCATCGATATCAAGCTCATAATCGCTTTCAAGGACCAGTTGCATCTTATCAGTACTTTCAGATTCTGCAGTATCTTCCTTTGCTGGTTGGTTGTTCATAGTACTAAGTTCAGAATTGAAAATATCATTTAAACCAGGTAACGGGTTTTGAGTGAACGAATCAAAAAATGAGGTCAAAAGCTCTTTGGTATAACCTCTTCTTATCTTATTGACTTGAGGCAAAGGTGCAGAAGAATCAGCAAAATTCTTGATCACTGATAATTCAAAAGGTTCATCAATTGCTTTGGGGAAAATAGAGGCGTACACTTCATTGGAAAACAATACTTTTCTACCATCAGAGATCTCTGCTACTCCCTTGGTGGCCTCATCGTTCTTTTCGTGCTCTTTAGCTTCACGGCCAATTTTGACGGCCAATTCTCGAGGAAATCCTTTGTGGGCAAGCTTGGTGAATTGAGAAACGATCTCTTTGGAAATGGGATTCTCTTTACTTTCATCGTTTTTAAATTCCCATGGTTTCAATTGCTCAAACTTGGCTTCCAACTCCTCCAGTAAAGCTTTATCTAAAGGCATCCCATCACTGGTAAACCACGTTCCTCTTCTCACCTCGTACGTAGGACTCAACCAATACACCGAGGACAAAACCATATCGTTCATGTCGACCTGAAACAACTTATCTTCATTGACTTCAACAAATGAGGTGTCCAGGTGCTTGTTTGAAAGCTCTTGGTATCGGGTTTCTAATCTCTTCAGGTCATAGTCAGAGAACGGGAGGAATTTCTCTGGTTGCTTTTCTTGTTTATAATTGAGCCATTCTGGTTTAGAAATTGGCACGTCTGTGGCGTAAAACCACTGTGTTTTCATTTTTGGCTTGGCTACCTGAACCAGGTATGCCCTGAACGTTTGTAGGGTCACCCTTGCCCTGAGAAACATGACTGGGCGGTGGATATCTGTGCCTGTGGTGTTTACAGCAAGTAGATGAAGACGTAGAGAAAGCGATAAACGTAGATGCAGGAGATACGTTTGGAGAGCCGATCGTTTTATTTTTTGATCAGCGAAGGTTCGTAATGGACCCTGGGCACCTAAGCAATTAAGAGTCGCCGCGTATATGCGTAGTGTTATACAAGAGGATGAACTAGAATATACAAGATCGTGTGAGGAAATAATTGATAATTATTGTATTGGACTACGTAACTCCTTCCTTAATCGGGTGCACAAATTCTTTAGCGGGCCATTTGAGCTGTGCAGCATATGAAAAATCACCATATTTCAGTGAACCCAAAATCTTACGTCCTATTCTTAGGAAAATCAGAACATTACCGTTCTCATCTTTGACGCCCGAATTTAAAGATTTTTGTATCATGGGCAAAAATCGGTTGTTTTTCAATAATTTCACTAGATTTACACCTGTAGCATTGGCCGGACCAACCCATCCTTCCACATCATTGATAAGGATGGAAACACCATCATATTCTCCATAATTTTCATTGACAGTCCCATTCCAAGTCAAAAGTCCAGTCAAGGATTCAAATGCATCAAACGAAGGTGGGAGAAGTTTACCCTTCGGATCATCTCTGAGCAAATGAGTAGCAGTTTCGGCAATCAGGGCAAGACCCCATCTAACCGCACCCAGAAGAAACAATCCAAGTAAAATTCCCTGAAACATAAGAGCTGTTTTACCTCTAGTGGCACATCCAGGAATAAGCAAAATAGCCAAGATATAATGGTGAATTCTAAGAACCAATCCTGGTAACATAGAAATGATCACTAATGACATAACAAAGCAGAGGTATACTGCCAAATACTTTCTAAACCTACCCAGAAGCCAGATTTTATATGCTTGAATGACGGCACAGACAGCTATCAAAGTGATAATTGATAAAACTGCAATTGCGGCTCCTGGCTGAGAAGCCAAATCCGCAAAAGTCAATCTATCCACAGGTAGTCTATCAAATGTAATATTATTGAGAATTCCAAGCCAAAAGAATGGGTAGAAAAGAAGCAATCTATAAACTTTGGATCCATGGTACAATAATCCTTGCCTCTCTCTTGATTCTGCTTCTTGAAATTCCATGCTTTCTTCTTCTTCGTCATCTCGAAATTGTTCGTCTTCCGGATTTCCACTGACTTGAATATAGTCATCTTCTACCCCATTGCCAGTGAATTTGGATAAATTAATGGGATATTCTCCCAAGGTTCTTCGTACACTGGCTGTCCATAAGACGTATAGAATAAAGCACACAGGAAGTAACCTTTCCAATGCTAGCAGGACCAAACTGGCAAAATCATCGTCATTGGCAGGGTCGACAACAAATGGAGGGTCTGTTGCAAAAATTATAGTCCAAAACCCAGACATCGCCACCACCCAATAGGCAACTATCCCAGTAGATAAAAATACTACTGGGGCTCCCAAAACAACATTTACCATTAAGATAGTCAATCTAGGATCTCTGCAATTATTATAAGAACCAGCCAATTTTTTGAATATGTACAGTTTTGCAAAAAACAGTCTGAATCCTACGCTATCACTCACGCCATAATGGCCCTTGGTCAGAGAGAAAGAACCTTGCGAACCAGTCCAGCTAGCCCGTACGCATCCCCCAAAAAACGGCAGGATCAAACCACTATGTATGGCAGCTCCACATGGAAACGAATCAGCTCTATAAGGATGGGTCAATTCGCCATCAGCCCCCGGTTTATCTAAAAGTCCTCCGCCTACAAAATAGCCTCTATATTTGATTCTTTCCTCTCCAACAGGAATCCACAGGAAAGTGAATGACCCCCGGTCGCAAAGAGCAGGACATCGGAAGATTACATCATCCTGTTCAAGTAGAGTCGGACAAAGTTCTCCGTTAAATCCACATTTTCCGTTTTTGCCACGCCAGAACGAGGAGACTTCTCCACATGAAAGCAGAATAACCTTATGATCAGGATTGTCTTGTGAATATGGTGGAATTGTCAAGTAAGGCATGGCTATTGTGTAACACACAAAACACCAAAGGGTCAAATACAACACCAAGCCAGACCGGCGGATCTTTAAGGGCAATCTGCCTAGTTTGTGTGGAATATGCTCTGCTCGCCAAAGCGACGAGATCGGAGGAGGTGGTAGATCCTCCGCCACGGGAGGCCCCTCCCATATAGACCTCAAAAAGCGGCGCAATCCACCTCCGGTCAACATCCTTTGCGTTGCCGATCCGTCCGAGCCATGTAGGATGCCTGAAGATTCGTACCTGGTGGATCTGGGGGACAGACTGTTGTTATCAGGCATTCTTATTTCACTGGGCATATTTTGAAGTTCATGGGATTCTCTGGTATGCAGTTTTCGGCTCCGTTTCATGTCTCGTGATGTTTAAGCTGAATTTTAGTTAAGGTTGTAAATCGAAACCTAAATAGCGAATAAGCCACTGAAAAGACCAAAAAAAAAAAAAAAAGGATCGGTGGGTAACAATACGAATTACGCACTTATTATTATCGATAAGAGAACAATAGTCTAAACAGACTAAAGATCGTGAGGGAAAGTTTGCTACTAGAATTTATCATACCACATTTATTAATTATTATATATTGTACATTCAACCGGAACACATAGTACAAGATTCTGGGTTGTTAATCGCACAAGCAATAGCTTCAGAACTGTAAATATCTCCTCCTTCCTTGTTTCCTTCAGTTTCAGTTTGTTCTACTTCCTTTTCAGATGAATCATCAGTGATTTTTAAATCAGCAACCAGATTTTCAATTGAAGTTGGTTCAGTAGATTGAGATTTGATACTACTAGTATCAGCATCACTATTAGTGCTAGAAGTAGCAAGAGCTGCAGCAGTTCCCTTAAGAACATACTTTCTAGTTTTCAATTTATCAAGAGATGCAATAGTATTACCTGCAGCAGCAACTGAATTCTGATCAACAGTAAATTGAATGGCAGCGGCAGCAGCTTGAGTTCTTAAATAATACATACCAGTCTTTAAACCCTTCTTCCAACCATAGAAATGCATAGAAGTCAATTTACCCATAGTTGGGTCTTTAATATGAATATTTAAAGATTGAGATTGATCAATAAATGCTGCTCTATCTGCAGCCATATCAATAATATGCTTTTGAGAAATTTCCCAAACTGTCTTATATAATGCCTTAATTTCCTTTGGAACATTAGGTAAGTTTTGAATAGAACCATTGTTAGCAATGATGTTGTTCTTCATGTTATCATTCCAGATACCCAAATCAACCAAATCCTTTAATAAGAATGGGTTAACAATTTGGAATTCACCAGCTAAAACTCTTCTGGAGTAAATGTTAGAAGTATAAGGTTCAAAACATTCGTTGTTACCCAAAATTTGAGAAGTAGAGGCAGTTGGCATTGGAGCAACTAAAAGAGAGTTACGTAAACCATGTTTGGCTAATTTTTCCTTCAATGAATCCCAGTCCCATAATTCGGTAGGCTTTTGATTCCACATATCGTATTGTAAAATACCTTGGGAGGCTGGAGAACCTTCGTAAGATTCATATGGACCTTCAATTTGAGCTAATTCAATTGATGATTCAACAGCTGCATGGTAAATTGTTTCAAAAATTTGAATGTTCAATTCCTTAGCTTCTTGAGAGTCGAATGGCAATCTCAAAGCCATGAAAGTATCAGCCAAACCTTGAACACCAAGAGCAATTGGTCTGTTTCTCTTATTAGAACGTTCAGCTTCCTTAACTGGGTAGTAATTTCTGTCAATAATTCTGTTTAAATTCTTGGTAACAATCTTTGCAATTTCGTGAAGACGATCAAAGTTGTACCAAGTGGAGCTACCATCCTTTTCAACAAAAGATGGTAATGCAAGAGAAGCCAAATTACAGACGGCAACTTCACCAGGGTCAGAGTATTCAACAATCTCACAACATAAGTTAGAAGATTTAATGGTACCCAAGTTCTTTTGATTAGTTTTCAAGTTACATGCGTCCTTGTATAACATGAATGGGGTACCGGTTTCAGTTTGAGCTTCTAAAATGGCGTACCATAATTTTTGGGCCTTAATAGTCTTGACGGCACGACCTTCACGTTCATAACGTTCATATAATTCTTCAAACTTATCACCATAAGCTTCTGGCAAACCTAAAGCTTCATTTGGAGAGAAAAGACTCCATTCACCGTTTTGTTCAACACGCTTCATAAATAAATCTGGAATCCAAAGAGCAGGGAATAAATCTCTAGCACGAATTTCTTCGTTACCGTGATTCTTTCTGATGTCAATAAAATCAAAGATATCTGCGTGCCAAGGTTCAAGATAAAGAGCAAAAGCACCAGGACGCTTGTTACCACCTTGATCGACGTATCTAGCAGTGTTATTGAAAACACGAACCATTGGAATAATACCGTTGGAAGTCCCATTGGTACCAGCAATATAAGCACCAGTAGATCTAATGTTATGGATATGAAGACCAATACCACCAGCGGATTTGGAAATCAAAGCACAAGTCTTCAAGGTGTCGTAGATACCATCAATAGAATCATCTTTCATAGCAACAAGGAAACAAGAAGACATTTGAGGACTTGGAGTACCAGCATTGAAAAGAGTTGGAGAACCGTGGGTGAAGTAACGAAGAGACATCATGTTATAAGTTTCAATGACTCTTTCGATGTCTGAACCATGGATACCAAGAGCCACACGCATAATCATATGTTGTGGTCTTTCAGCAACCTTACCATTGATACGTAAAAGATACAGTCTTTCTAAGGTCTTGAAACCAAAGTAATTATAAGAAAAATCACGATCGAAAACAATGGCTGAGTTAATTTCATCAGAATTCTTTTGAATAATATCATAAACTTCATCTGATATCATCGGAGAATGCTTGTTAGTTTTTGGATTGATATATTCGTAAAGTTCTTTAGCAACATGAGAGAAAACTTTAGTAGTTTGCTTGTGAAGGTTGGAAACAGCGATTCTAGCAGCAATAATAGCATAATCTGGATGAATAGTAGTCATGGCAGCAGCAGTTTCAGCAGCCAAATTATCAAGTTCTATAGTATTCACCCCTTCATAAACACCTTGAATAACTCTTTGAGTAATGGCAATGGCATCAACATGTTCAGTATCAAGACCGTAACAAAGTCTTTCCACACGGGCGGTGATTTTATCAAAACGGACAGGCTCCTTGCGGCCATCTCTCTTGTGAACGTACATTCTTAAGTTGAGAGAAAGGTAAGGATTTAAAAGTAAGGGAAAGAAAAATGAAAGTGAAGGAAAAGAGGTTAAATTTATAGAACGCGTAGAGTGCAAATCAAAACAATCAAAAAGACGTGTGTTAGTAAAGGGGTACGAGGGTGACCCGGCAAGGAGCTGACAAATTATCTTTATAGCAAAGGGGTTTGTCCGAATATAAAAGGGTTTCTTCCTAATTACCTGAGGAAAACTCTTAAAATCAGGAATTATTTGTTTACATGTTTATGTTTTTGTGGACGTGTAGTGCAAAAAAACAAAAGGACGTGTGTTTATTAGACGTGTAAGGGAGAAAAGGTTCAAAAAGAAAAGTTGGATCAAGGGTTGCCATTGTGAGGCTGAAACTGGTCCGTGTGCGGGAAAGGAGGAAGGTTGGACCAAGTAGAATTTAGTGTGAAAGTAAGTGTCGTTTTTCCTCTTGAATAAAAGGTATTCTTGCTCTAAACGCTTAGCCAGCTACCGGTTTTCTGATTTTCGCTATGTACTATTTGAGATGAACATCGAGCCAAAATTTTGAAGGCTTTTTTTTTTTTACTTTTGTTTTTTTGTTAGAATTATTTTTTGTTAGTGCCATCTCTAGAGAACGATATCAAAACAATTGTGCCCGAATCGGGAAATGGTAATTTAGGGTTTGTTCTATTTCAGTAGATTCGCGTGAAGTTTAACCATTCATCGTCGTTTAGGCTTGTTCGATATCTCGGATGTTGAGCTCAGAGTTGAAGATTGGCAGCATAAAATGCGCGATCTGATCCATGAAATTGAGGGTTACGAGAGATTTATAGGTAGAGTGAGGTGGACGTGTTTGGTGTAGGAGCCATGTGGGGAATAATGAAATAGCAAAAGTGTGTAGGTAGATAAGGGTAGATGTTATTTATGCTAGGGCTAAATAATAAGCTAGTGGTACATCTAAAGAGTAGTGTTGCAGCTGCATTATTTAGTTGGTTGCCGAATTCTAACGCACAACTTGCTAGTAAAGTAGCTTGCTGGAGTTCCTGGAACTGATGGCACTTGGAGTGTTTGATTACTAGCAAATATTATCTACATTTGGCTACCACCATGAACTTTGACGCAGTGCCAGTTCTATGCACATTGCCAATGTCGCCTTTTCTCTTCTCTATACCCATTCCTGGCTAGTTCTCACACGTACTGCACACAGCCGTTGTGCCAACGATCCAACACCCCCCCACATAATTCACCAGAAAAGACTCTTGAATGTTGCAAGGCTTGTAATAGGGGCATTAAGTCTACGATCTATACAAAGCCAGAGATTGGACTAATATGAACTTAGAAATGTTCAAAATTTGTCGATCGGCTACATATTATCGGCCTACACGTGCCCACTTATAAATGTGTATTTTTACTTAGATTCTTCTTTAGATAAATCGCTGATGGTTAGTAATTGATGGCATGACAGCAGCCGACTGATTAGTGTACTTACTTAATGAAATTTTCAAGATCAAAGTCATCTTCCTTAGAATTAGTAGCAGCAGCAATAGGAGCTGGTGTAGCAGCTGGAGCACCTTCGGCGGCCGAGCCTCTTGGCCAGGCAGCAATTGCTGTAACTGAACCCAAAGTGAGGAGGGAAAGCTAATGTTAGTTAATTGTGGACACTCAAATCGTTGTTCATGTACTTACAATATGTGGTTGAACTTGTCTACCTAAGATTGTGTAAGCGGCACCCATTCTATAATGTGAGCAATTCCGAGATTCGATATTGGTTAATGAGGGTGGGTCGGAAAACTAGGTGCAGGAAGCACACACAAAATCCGGAGTGTGTGCAGTACGTATATCCTCAAGATAATAAGATTGGGGCATCATATTATTAACACACCTTATTAAAATTAGAAACACTAAGAGGATTAAAATAATGTAGAGTTAATTCTATTTGTTTTAATACTTATTCACAATGGGTTCTTAATAATACTATTGAATAAATAATAATAAATATCTCATATATAATAAATAAGTATTATCAAAGTGCTTGATAACTAATATATTCTAAAATGCATTGACTATTTGATCCAATTCGGTGGTATTAGCCAAAGTACCACATAAATGATAGTATTTTTTAGCCCTTTCAAGTACTTCCGGGGAATAAAATCCACAGTCCTTTAACAAATCTTCAGGTGGAATGGTTGTTCTTCCACGCTTGAAAACGTATTTGGTAATAGTGTAAGATGTAACCACTTCTTCTCCTTTATTGATTACAATGAATTTCAGTAGAACAAAAATCCATTTATGATCCCAGGTAAGAAAACAACTTCTCACTTCAAAAGGTCGGAAAAGAGTCAATTCCTTTTTATAATAAGTTTCAGTTGCTGCAATTGGAATATATGGAACATTACTAATAACTTTTGCCTTGGGGAACCCTTTACCTTCATTATCGTAATATTTATAAAATAAAGTCTGAAATAACTTGGTAACCAATTCAGCACGAGCAATATCTAAATCCACAAAATAAGTCAGATTCAGTTTATGTAAATACATATCAATTTCCAAAGGCAGCACATATGTGTGATACAGTACCGGTTTAAAAATATCGGTGGGGTCTGAAATTCCATATCCGAAAGTATTTTGTTTAGTTTTGAGATATTTCCAACGAGTAATAACTAAATTCTTGAAAATGATTCTGTAAAATCGAAGTATGTATACAAAAGGCAATGTTTTGAACGTCAGTGCAAGGAATAAACCCAATGCAATTTTCAAAGCTGCTTTCATTTCAATCGACACTGCTTAAAAAGAACTGGTTTTGGGAAGTTGAGATTTCAAAAATAGTTTAATAAATCCTTCTATGCTGTAACAATTGATCCTAGAATAATATGATAAGCAGCAATTTGGTGAGTCCTGATTTTACTTACGGACTTTGATGAATAACACTAATTTAGTTTGCTGAATTTCAATTTACGAAGTGAACGAGATGAAAAAAAAATAGGTTTACAATACTTTAGCTCTAATATAGCTTGCGATTACGCCAAATTTGGTGGTAGAATAATTTTGGGTCAATGTTAAATCACAGGTGAGTTTAATGTAGTCAAATACGGTTGGATGCAGTACAATTTATTAGTAAACCGAGGAGTGAATATAAACTCCGCTCGAAAATCGTAAATGTAACTGTAAGCAAAGAATAAGTAGGAGCAAAAATTAACTGGTAAATCGAGTGGTATATCATTAATTACGAAACACTGTAAGATTGAGTTAGACACTAGATTGATTCGAGTCTGTCTTATGTGGATTCGGGGATCATTGAATGATTTCCAAGTAAGAAGTTAATTATTTTCAATTCCAAGAGTTCCAAGTTTTGTGTTCCGAGTTGAACAAAAATGTAAACTGAAACGACTGCCGTACTTCATGCGGTCAAATTTTTTGTAAGCGATTGCTTTTGTTTCGACTGGATTCTCGCAACTTTCCATTTTTTTAAAAAATAACCCCATCTAAAATCGGTCCGTTAAATTACCCTTTTTACTTTTTCCGAAAAGTGCAAAATCTTGTTTTTAATTTTTGCAACAAACTTGTACCATATATGATCGGAACCCCATTTTTGCCAAATTCTACCGCAAAATTCTACAAAAGATTATCCATTTTAACATTAACATTAATATTCCTCATAAACCTATATATATATATATAAACCCTCTTTAGTTCGTTATTTCTCGAATTCTTTTGCATATGGACACACGTTTTTCTCTACATGTGAAGTCATCCATTCATCAACATTCGTAAAAGTTTTTTGACAAGCTCTACATGTTCCTTGTACTTTATTTCTTTGATCCTTTTTGGTACCAGTAGGATACTGGAAATGAATAGCTTTTAAATGATTTTTATAAGTGTCACATCTCGAAAATATTCCTGATTGATGACAACATCTATCTTCGGAAGAATCGAGTAACTTAAAAGGACATTTAAATTGACCTTTATCACTACCAGTTTCTTTCCAATGACGTTTCATATGTCTAAAAAGGTCATTGGGTCTTGCAAAACCCCTTTGACAATATTCACAAACATGAGGACGCAGGGTTGGCTTCAAATGAGTAGATTTATGAGTGGCCAAATTACTAAAAAATAAATGACATTCAGGACATTGACGCTTCTTACGAGGTTTCCAAACTTTATTGTATGGGGTAGTAGAAGATGCAGAAGTTAAAGAAGGTAATTCATCACCTGAAGATGAGGAATTGTCTTGATGTGGAGAACTTTGAGACGAAGAAGTAATATTTGTCAAAGAATATTCTTTTTTAACTTCTTGAGCTTGTGTTGGAGTTTGTGTTGGAGTGTCAAGTATATGGTGGTTGTCTTCGTCGGACTTTATGGGCGGAGATACCGGAATCTGCGGATAGTATCTCAGCACTGAGTTGCTAGTAGAAGCCGTGGCGTAATATGCAGGATCCACGAGTGATTGTCTTGAAGTTGCGGCGGCACATAATGCAACCAAACCGTCGTTGGCCAGTGATGGCAGCAGAATAGGAGTTACAAACCCGTTGAGAGGTTGATTATTCATCCCAGGATGACCCGAGTATTGAGGTGGAATATTAGACATAGATCCGAGTCGTATTTGAGGAATATTACCTACCACCTCGGAAATGTGTGGCAATGAGCCTCTATTAGGAGGATGAAAATTATTGTGATTATCAATATGGTTGAGTTGAGGAGTTGGTAAATCCAAATCCAACGAGTGGATCAGTGGTAATTTGTAAGTGTTTGGAATTACAGACATATTATATCGATTAGTTAATAATTTCTATCATAGAATGATTAGTATAATCAATAAACCACTAAACAAAATTGATTTTACAATGGTCGGCATTCTAGTTATATATCTTTTTTTCTTGTTGGCTGCGGAACGGATGGAAGCACGGCTGAGTGATCGCTCTTAATTCTACCAGTTATTTTTTATTTTATTTTTTATTTTTATATTTTGCTGCGTAAATTTCTCGATTCTATTACTCAGAAAAACACCTCACTATCAGGAGCTTACCAACTGCAATTTGCCACTGCCAGCGTATGTTTTCAGTTATTATTGGGAAAAAGCAGCTTGCTATTACATACTGATGAGCTTCCCGAACCTTCCATTATGCTGTCATTTATTTGAATTCAATGTTGATAAGTAAATGTCAAAGAGGGTACTTTTTACTAACGCAACTTCCGAGATGAAAATCGGGGCAACTCCTATTTTTTCGGCCGTAATTCTCTATGCGAGAGATTTGTTTTTAGAAGAAAAATACTTAATTTCAAAAAAAAAACAAATTCAATTACAAGAAATTTAGAAATTAAAAAAAAAGCCTTAAATGGCTTAGACTCATGGTTATGTAGCCGCGTACTACCTGACGGAGCGGGAGTATAAGGTGTTAAAACAATCTACTAACTTAACACTTTTTATTTTATATTATATTTAAACCGACCGGATTGAATGGATCTCAATAGATGTTTTGATACCCGTATGATTGGTTTGCAAATCAGATCAAATTAAATTTAAAGACGGAACTAAACGAGGCTAAGATAAAATTGGAACCCAAGAAATTTAAAGTCTTATTACTTTAAAACACTAAGAGTTTATATAAGCGGCTCTTATTTTTATTTTTTATGATTCGTATTAGAGATCATTTGATAGAGGAGATTTGTTTAGCAGGTGAAAAACGGAAGCCTCCGCCACTCCCGAATTATAACATTGGTGTATAGCATTTTGAAAAATCCGAAATTTAAGATAAAAATAGAGAAAAAAAAAAAACAACATATAAGTCGAAAATAGGAGTTTTTTTAATCGGCACGGCAAGAGGTATTTGTAAGATTATTAATTATGCTTTTGTGGAGATTATGAGATTTTAATTCCGATTGCCAACTGCATTAGTTTGAGCCGACATTTTGACACAAACTGAGTAATCCAAAATTAAATAAATTCTATCAAAAAGAATCGGATACAAATGAATTTCAATCTGTCACAACAAATTATGATGTAGTCGGAGATGAAAACCAGGAATCCCCCGTTTAACGAATTTGTTGTTAACATAATAATGTTTATAAACAACCAAGAGGGGTCCAGACATAGAAACTATGACATATGTAAGCTGTCTATTTTTTATTTTTATTTCCATTTATTCATCAGTATGATGAGCTAATGTTTTTTACTTTGCGTGTCACAGGGCTGATCAGGCTCAATTCGCTAAAGTCGGTAAACTGAAAACGGATAAAATTTTTTACACACTAGTCAACCTCTAACCGAATTTCTCAACATTTTAAACCCTTCCGACATTACCACACCCATGCCTCGTAGTATCAAACAAATAATGTGATCCGGATGATCGAAGTTCATACTACATATCATATAATAATTCATAATTTGCATATTGAAGCGGAGCGCAGTGTAAAAAACGTAAATACTGAAAACCGGGGTTCAAAATATTTTATATTCCTATTATCAAGTTTGCAGAAACGGGACTCAAAGTTCAAATAGGGGAAACTTTTATTTTTTGTCCATAACTAAAAGAATTTTCACTTTGGTAACTCACTCTCTTGACTAAAATCGGATTTGATTTACTCTAAATGCAAGGTTAATGGTTGGATACACTACGCGATATGAGAAAACAGCCGTACATTTGGTGGATGCGAGGCTCATGTAGCAACTACATTTTTTTAGCTCAAATTGTATCGAATCCTCAAATAGGATTGCAGAAGCAAGTTTCCTATCTGATTGTTCGAGAAATCTCTTACATGTCAGCCGTTCCTACTATTACAGAAAAATGGTACCTAATTGATATTATTTTATTATTGATTTTGACGTTATTATTGTTGTAGATTTGTCACCATAAAGATTTGCATTCACGACTTACGTTTACGTTAAATCGGGTTGTCTTCATCGTTTGAAACGACTCACATATCCACCTCTCGAAGCATATAGCAGATCCAATTGTATTAACAAGGTTTGAAATCTCCCAATAGTTTGCTTAAGCCTTTCTACTTCTTGGCTTGGAAGATGACACATCCAGAGAAGTGGTGGTTGCAGAAGAAGCTTCAGTCTTAGAGGCTCCCTTGGTGGTCTTGGTAGCTCTCTTACCCTTCTTGTAAACTCTGACGTAGAACAGAATGAAAAGGAGCAAGTAACTGGTCAAGATCAAATAGCCATAGGCAGCAGCAAGTTCCAGACCATGACAATCACCAATATGAGGTAATTGAGGGAAATATCTGTAAGCGTAATGAGTGTAAGTTGCGAAATAAACGAAAACCAAATCGATCAAAAATTGAATGATTTGGAAACGAGTAACCCATTCCTTCCACCAAACTCTGATACCTCTGGCAGACAAGAAGTAGTAGAAGTACATGACAACATGGACAGCCAAATTCAAAGTAATAGGAACCCATTCAACAGAGGTGGAACCGGTTAATTGAGTGTAACATAATAAAGCAGTAGCACCATGATGATAAGTATGAAGGAAAAGTAATGGTTTCTTCTTCAACACCAAAAACACGGTATCGATTAATTCGATATATTTGGTCAAATAATTAAGATAATAAAGAGTAACTAATTTAGGAGCAAAAGCATTCTTGTGACAGATAGCATAAAAGATCCCATGATTGTATAATATTGGAACCAATTGTTCAATACAAAGTAACAACAACCCTCCGGAAACAAGGGTCAAGAAGATGTTGTGGAACTGGAACAAGAAGTTCAACTTCAAGGCTGGCGCATTTACAGCGTCCAGAACCGCTCTTCCACCGAAGATGATGATATAATAGACGATGATCACTCCAATAGCTTGATATCCGTTGGCCAAAAAAGTTTGGTGGTAAACAAATTCAAAGTCTTCAGCTGGGTAACCTACGATTTTCTCAAACACAAACGAGAAAATAGGCCAAAGATGAAGTCCAAATGGACGGTCAATGGACGGTTGACTAACTTCAATAAAGCTGGGGAGTTGCAGAGCCATGTTTTCAACGGAGAATGATTTCTGTTGCTATTTTTTTCTTGAAAAAGGTTTGTTTTCCATTTTATAGAATTTTCGCGCGTATGAAAAAACAAAAAAAAATTTGACCGAAACTTAAGTACGTGTAATTTTATCCCCTCAGCTCCGAAAACTTAAATTGTGGACAATTGTTAAACAATAGAGTTTTGGCGGGTGTAGAGAAGATTTATTGAAGGATTATGAGAGGGAAATATGATAGTTTGTATTCCGTAAGAACCTCAATGGAAAAACTCCTCGGAAAATTATTTGGGGGGTGTGAAAAATGATGAGTCGAGCTGTGATTCCAAGAACCGAGTATGAGATTGGGAGTCATCGCATTTAATGTTGGAGTTTTGGTACCGACGAGGCATGCAGGACGTCCCCGATTGTTGCAATTAAAGTGCCGTATCTACTATTGTTTTTACTATTCTCATCTACATTCATTGATGTTGTCAATATATTATGTACAAATAATACTTTTCAATTTTATCTTGAATTTTCAAGTTCATCTATTTCTTTTCATTACCATTGACTTCTTTTTTTGGTTTCAAATTCAAAAAATCAATAGAAACAATTATATCATATCCATTTTCTTCACATGCATATAACGCTTCATGTTCATTCAGATGTAAAAATCTAATGTTTTCACCTACCAATGCTCTTAATAAATTAGTCAGATCTAACTCTCTAACCTCAATGAATCCCGGTTCAAATGAAAGAAGGTATGGATAAAAAATAGCAATGTTTTGAGGAGATCCTTCCCAAAAGATTCCCCAATCATGACTAGTACGCCAACCATTTTTATTAATCAAGAACAGAAATTCCAGATACAGAACCAAGAAATTGTATCCCAATCTATGAATTGCCAAAGGTGTAACCAGTTCTCTTTGAGTTGCAAAATCTAACAGAGGATCGGCTTCATCTAAAATTGGTTCCTTTCTACCATCTTCCAACAGTAATATTTCAAATCCTTTAACACATCCAACACATAACTTTCTCTTAAAAAACGATATCAGAACTGGATCAGAACTAAATCCAAACTCCCGAATATCATACTTTTTGGATCGGTAATTCTTCAGCTTAGTATCAAATGGATTGTGAGGCTCAAATATATTGATCAGATGTTGTCCACCTGATGATCCTTTCTTCACTGCAACAACCAATAATCTTTCTTCACAAATACCCAGCTTGAAAAACAGTACACTATTAATGATTTCTTTACCCAGTCTTGTATTTTTGACATGATCCAACAGATCAGTACATGTCAAATCGAACTCATACAAGGTTTTATCAGATAAAATAAGTAATTTTCCATATTCCACTAATACTTCAATTTGGGTCACATATAATTTCAGAATTACCATGGTTGGATCTGAACAAATTTTTTCATTCAGAACTGTCAGAATCAGTCTAACTGTCAGTACCCATACTCCCAGATCAGTACCATATAACAATTTTTTACCACCATAACATGGAACAGCGCAATTAATTTTATTGTTACCATGGAATTTTCTAGTCTCAAACTTCAGTATTGAGAAAATATCGTTCTTTTCAATCAATTTCTTTTGTTGTTGATGAACTTGAGATATTAATTGACTTTGATTTGCAACATCTTCAGCGAAAAGCAGACTATGAACTTGATTTTTCCCTAATCCAAGGAAATTTAATTGAAGCTTTGGTACACCCGAACCTCCACCAACGTAATTGGTTTCAATTTTACCTTGCTTCAATTGAGGATCTGATATTAACAGTCCATCCATTCTAGTCAGCATGATTTGTCTCAAAGATGGGAATTCAGAACCACTATTAACATACAACAACGGTAAATAAATTGGTCTTTCAAAAACTTTATGTTGTTCTCTTTTATTTTGGAATTTGTGTTTTACCAAAAGTAATGCATGGTCAAAAAGATATACATCAATTTTTTCATTATCTCTTTTTCTATTCAAAGTGACTTGATAAATGATTCTGTGCAGATAGTTTAATCTAAACTTGAATTTTTCCTCCAAAGTTTGCTTTCCTAACAATCTATGAAGCACCATGATTTTATGTCTATCTGTCAGTTCACCAGTCTGAATATTAATTTTAGTTAAAACCTTTTCAATTTCTTCTTTTGCTTTCATTAAATTCTTGTAATCTGGCAGATCTTCACTTGAATTCTTAATAATACCGCTCAAAAATAATTGATATCTAGCAGGTCTTTGAACACCTTTAATTAAGAACGACAGTAAATCTTGCTTTCTCAGTTCTGGTTTTTTCTCAATAGCGTCTAAAAATCTAGCATACTTCAAATTTACTTGTTGCTGTCTTTCATGTTCGAATTGAGCAAAAACCTTGTTACCCAGATACTTAACAAATGGTTCAAACTGACCAACGTACTTTAAAAACACATCAGCAAAGGTGTCAATGACTGGAGTCTGTTGTTGTTGTCTTCTGGTTAATGCTTCACTCAATTGTTTAGCGAGCCACAAAAGATCAGAAACACCTCCAAAAACAGTTCTAATAAATGCATCTCTTTCTCTTTCTGGAATGATATTATTAGCAGGATTTCTTAAAGGCATAATATAGAAATCAGTTAAAAATTCCAAGTCTTTGACATAATCTCTCTCTGTGTAAATAAATTCAAAAATCAATTCTTGACGCATCTTTTCATGTTTATCAAGCTTATCCAGAACCAGGGTAGGAACAGTTTCATGCCAAAGTTTTTTGTTCGTTTTATCATCGTTCAACAGAAGTCTAGAAACTGCTCTTCTAAGGCCACCCAGTGGCTTCAAGTTGAGTCTTGCTTGTTGTTCCAATCTTCTTGGGCATGAAATAGAATAACAGAGTCTGTTTCTAGTACAAGTAGCAGAATAACAATCAGTCAATATGGTGAAAACCCCATTTACCTCAGAAACTGCAGAAGTAGTTGATCCCATGGCTGTAAGAGAAGTAGAACTTGGGACTTCGGTAATAGCAGGATTTCCAGGAATGGCTTCAATTGCGTTAAAAGAACCATGCTTTGAGTTTGGAATAGATGAATTTCCATTATTATATTCAAAAAATTCAACATCCGAGAAAGCTCTGTTGAAAGCAAAAACTTCATGAACCGAATCTCTGAGCCTATGATTATAAGCAACATCATGGAAAAATCTTTGAGCATCAAGTGATCTACCCAAAAGTAAAGCTAAATTTCTATCATTAGTTCTGATGATACGACAAATTATATCCACTGCCATTTTTCCAGTGAAAGTATCATGATATTCTAAACCATCTTTAGTATTAATGGTTAAAATAATAGCATCTTTGAATACTTTTGCAACTCTTGAAAGTAGTGCTGGATATACCAGTGGTTTTTTGGTACTTGCACTTTTCAGAATTAGCGTACTTTGCAGGACTACACGATCTGCCTTCAGTGGACCACTGTTTTGAAGGGAAGAACTACTAGAAAACTTCTTTGTTGAAAGGGAAGATAATTTACTCAATGAAGTAAACGATCGACTCTTGGAGGACAATGAAAAAGTTCTAGTACTTGAAGGAAGTGTATTAGTCAGCTGATTTTGACTGGCCAACATAGGTTGTGTGGTAGCTCTTGAAAGAGACTTTGTACGCATATCAGGAGCATCTCGAGGAGAGTTCTGATTGGGGTACAGAGGGGAAGAAACGGTTCGACGTCCACTATTGTCCAATACTTGATTTGTTTGAATTGGAGGTAAGTTTTGCAGTGGCGCTCTTCTTGCGGTTTGACGAGAAGGTTGATTGGGTTGCATTTGTCCATACCTTGCCGAACCAGGTTGACCTTGTTGGTAATTCACATACTGGTTGTTCTGGTTGTTGTGATATCCGTATTGAGTACTTTGCACTTGAGATTGGCTCTGTTGAGAATTGGATTGATAATCAGGTTGAACAGGGTATGGAAATTGCTGTTGCTGTTGTTGATGTGGAAAATGCTGATGCTGCTGCTGCTGCTGTTGAAGTTGCTGATGTTGATGTTGCTGTGGATTTCCATAACTGAATTGATTTCTCTCATATTGATTGTTGTAAGGCTTAGGTTGAGCTTGTGGAGCCTTATAAACATGCAGATCCGTCGAAACCTGATGTCCCAGAAAAAGTTGATGGCCCTGAAGAACTTGAGGTCCCCCCAGGGGAACCCTTGTAGCAGGAGAACTTTGAGGTTGATGCGGTTGTGATTCATATTCATTCTGTGGTCTTTTTTGAGTAGAATATTGAGATTGGCCGTGGGAGTGAGGTTGAGCCACAGACTGTGGGTGTTTTTGCTGGTAATGCTGTTGATTAGGAACTTGTTGTGGAAGCCCTGCCAGCGGTTGTCTTTGTTGTCTATTCATTGAGTGGTGTCCTTGTCTTTGATGCAAATCATTTTCGATTCTGGTCTCTCTCTCCTCATAATAAGGTTGCTCTTGAATATGAGGATGTTGGAGTTGGAACCCGGATCCTGGATCAAGTCTTGCCTGTTGTTGAGGATGAGCATATTGCTCTTCTCGTTTCTTCAAAGCTTGCTGTTGGGAAGCGGCGCTCTGTTGATAATCAGGATAAATCGAAGATGAATTGTAACCATTTTCTTCGCTGGAGTCCAACAGCGGTAGAAGATGGACAGGGATATTTACTGCGGTAGGGTTTTGTCTGTAGGTCATTTCCCCTTAATAACCAAACCCCTTTATGCCCTTGCTATGAAAGTTTTACGGTTTTTTGAAAGAATGTTACACAATAATTTGTGAAGGGGTGCGGTGGAGAAAAACGAAATAGGTAGGTGAGAGTAAGGCGATACAGGAAAGATTAGGCAAAGTCAGAGGAAGGAAAAACTTGAACAAGACAGGAAAAAAAAAATAGCCCGCAAACAAGGAGAGGAGAGGAGGGCAGATATAAAGACGTAAGACTGAGAAATGAAGAATGTAAAAGGATATATGGGCGATATGATGGTTACCATTGATGGTAGAGAGAAAATTATTTTGTAAACGCTTATGGGAAAGGTGCTTTTTTAACTGTGAGCCGCCTGATTTATCATCTGGAGAATCTCGGTTTACGCAGAATCGTGAGATTGTGAGAATAAGGGTGTGTGAGATACTTAGAGACAGAAGGTGAGATTAACATCCGCTGTGAGTGGATTAAGTGCTAGAGTTGAGGGGGGTAAATATGTCGGTATGATAGTAGGTAGTTGGCTTTTTAAAATTGGGGCTTTAAAATTGGCAGGCTATGAGTAAGCAGTAGTTGTAGATCGTTTGACTGCCGTAGATCAACTATTAATTCTTCCCATCTTTGATCGTATAAGGCCCTGGTGGAAAGATCGGATTGATTAATGAAAAGCAAACAAAAAAAAAAGTTAAAAATGAGTGAAAAAAACAGTAACAAAAGGAACTAAAACACAGATTAACACAAACAATAGTGTCCATTTAGGGATATAAAGATCACCAGTTAGGAACGGTTTGAAATTTCCGCCGTTTGATCCGGCGTATATATTTTATTGATCAAAACATCCTAGAAAGTGCCACACATCCAATGTTTGTTGTTTATCACATCTATTACTGTTATATTCGTTATTGTTAGTATTGAGATTTGGAAAACAGGCCCAAAATTAACTTCTATTGTAGGCAAGCTTTGGATCGCATTTAGTACTTGGCATTAGTTTTAGTAGAGGCATTTTGAAACAGGATTGAATAGGAATTAAACAGCCTTTGATATCTCCTTCAAATGTCTTCTTGTTGAAGTGATTAAGTCGAACGGTCCGCCTACTATTTCAAAAAAAGATATAAATAGTTTGAGTAAATAGTGCAAACTTTATTTCTGATGGATGTGGAGAACCATTTTAATCACACACGTCAAATTTGAACACCAGGGAAGATTAACGACGTCTACAAAAGCCTTGAGGTGGTCAGCGAGTGCTTGATATAAATCGATTGTCACTGAAAAACTACCCTTTCAACTTACTGGCTTGTCAACTAATTTACTCGTTTACTCATTACTGTGTCAATTGACTTTTTTTTCTTAATATTATCTTATTCACTAACTAACTCGATTCTCATCAAGTCATACAAAGCATAAAAATCATAAAATCATAACATCTTAAATCACAAAGCTGAGTTATAACACTTCATCTTCAATACTCTATCTTCAATACTCTATCTTCAACATTCATCCGTTCAAATCAACAATCAAAATAGCCATCTACAACCTGGATCGCTTTTCGAAACTTACATCTCATTTGTCGTAAATCATGTATCACTATTTTTTAAGGCTTAGCGCGGAAAAGCACTCAGCTCAGCTACCCTAGCTAGTTCTTGAACAATGTACCAAAGTAAACCCCTTCTAACCCAATTACTTTACGATGCTGTCGCATACTTCGATATCAACAACTTTGCCAACATATGGCCCACTTGTGGCCCATTTGCCGCATTCTATGATCCACTTACGATCCCTCTGCCTCCAGGCGAAGCATGCTGCAGCAGAGGCAATGGAACTCTTTTTATTTTTTATTTTTATTTTCTTTTTGTTTTCCTCTCCCCCTCGCTGGTGTGCATGTAGCGCCTATCTTCAAGTCACTTTTTCTAAACCTCCTTTTCACCAACAATGCCAGCCTACCATTCTACCTTCCTTGGAGAGGACTCCGACACCCGGATCGTGGGAAATACCGCTATTCTCCCAATAAGTACTCTGTATCGGGGGCCATCGTACCCTCCCCAGGGCGAGTACGATATAATTGACGAAACCCTCGACCTATTCAGAGCCAATTCATTCTTCAAGAACTTTGAAATCAAGGGTCCTGCTGATCGTTTACTCATCTACGGAATCTTGTTTGTGAGTGATTGCCTCCAAAAAATCAACAAGACTGTGACTTTGCGTGAAGCTGTGCGTGCACTCAACAACTTGGCCTTGGATCTGTTTGCCCTTCCAGGAGACGTGGGTTTCCCTATGAACAGCTTGTATCAAGCTCCTCAAAACAAAAACGAATACGAATTATTAAGGCTGTATCTTCAACAATTCAGACAAGAATTGGCCGACAGATTGTTGAAAAGAATCTACGCTGAAGACGAAAACGTGCCCAGCAAATATTGGTTAGCATTTACAAGAAGAAGATTTATGAACAAAAGCTTATAGCGAGTCATAAGTTACAAACAAACAGAAATGATTAAAATAGTAAAATAAAATAGAATACATTAAATTCGAGTCATTCAAATGAGTATTAAAGGTCGATCAATTCCTAGATCAGCTGTAGTTTTCTCCTTATTTTAATTACAACCAAGCTCGAACTTGCTGTTGATATTGAGTATAATGAACTCCGTACTTCTGAATTAGAAAATGTTCTTCAAACTTGATTCTACGATTGAAAAACATCACCAACGTTGCTGCCCCTCCAACCAAACATATCACGTTACCTAGTAAAATCTGCTGTCCCACCATTAGCAAGAAAAATCCTACATACGACGGATGTCTGCTCATGGAATAGATACCTGAGGTGATCAATTGGTCCCTGTCTGACCGGTCAGTGGAGATATAGTGCAGAAACTGCGTCCCACACTGAACCATCGCAGTCGATCTGAAACATTGTCCGATGATCAAAGCGCCGAGCCCAACAGTCGTACAGAGCCATAAATACTTGGCCGACATAGACCGGCTCCACATATAGTGCTCCAAAACACTGCATACCTGGACAAATACAAACTCTCTGCTTCCCCTGGCTCCATAGATCAAAAACAGATGAGCACTAGTGTTCCGCGGCTGGTACTTGCTGGTGATGACAAACTCTAACATGTGGTACACGCATAAAGAGAGAGCATAAATGCTTGCCCTAGATAGGTGAAACAAACATATACTTGCTGTGATGCCTAAACAAGCCGAAATAGCTGCTATTTTGGTGATATCGGTCGCTGGACCAACCATTATTAGAGACTGATATGAAAGCGCTGAAACGCACTTGAAACTAAGCGAAAAATAACCAATTAGGCTTTTGGATGGATATTTGAATACAGAATATGTTTTGCTTTAACACTTCCTATACAATGGTGAAGTCAGACCAATAATACCTTTATATATACCAACCAACGAACTGAATAGCTTGATTGTGGGAATGGAACATGGAGTAAAGAAAAAAAAAAAAAGTTTATTGAAAACGTAATCTGCATAATAAATAATCGGATATTTCAAGCCAACCCCATGTCTTTGAATCTCACGATAATAGCGCTTAAAGCTGCCGGGTTAGGCTCTGTTCTTCTGGCAGCAGTTATGGTATCAATATACCACCCTGGGCTTCTTACCCCAGCCATATATATTGCGTCATTATGCATTTTCCACTTGGCAGAGTTCTTTTCTACCAGTATCTACAATCCTACTACTGTAGATGAAGACTCGTTTATTCTTGAAGATACCGACCTTCTTATGGTGCATGTGGCCTCATTATTGGAGTATAGTATACGTGTCGGGTTTGTATCAAACCCCTCCATGTCTCAAATAGGTCTTGTGGTTGCGTTTGGAGCTCAAATCGCTCGACTGCTTGCGATGTGTACCGCAGGAGAATCATTTCATCACTACGTTCAGCGAGAACAATCAGATAATCATAAATTGGTCACCAGCGGGATCTATGCTCTATCAAGACATCCTCTGTATTTTGGATTTTGGTGGTGGTTTGTAGGTTTGGAGATCTGGATGGGAAATCCAATTGTTTTATCATTTGGAGCATACAAGTTGTGGAATTTCTTTAAAGGCCGTATAGAGTTCGAAGAGAAGTTCTTGCTAGAATTTTTTGGTCAAAGCTATAAGGATTACAAGTCCAAAGTTGGAGTTTACATTCCATTCATTCACTAGAAATGATACACTTTCCGAATTTATTTTCTTTTCTCATAATGTCTATATATAAATATAAATTGGGGGTTTTCAGTTATTTGTTTATCTATTTCTTTGGAGGAACTCCATAACCATTGACATTTCTGTACATCATAACACCATCGTCACCTTCAACGAATTGACATAAACGTCCACTCTTCCATAAGGCAACCCACATGTTTTCGTCGGAATGCATGTAATGCTTACCCATAACCTTCTTGATACTTTCGGAAGCTTCTCTACCATTGTAGAAAGGAATTCTAGAAACGTAATGATGCAAGACGTGGGTTTCGATAATGTCATGGAAAAGATATTGACCAATGAATCCAAATTCACGATCAATGGTAGCAGCAGCTCCACGAGCAAAGTTCCATTGATGGGCTTCATAATGAGGCATCTTAGGATCAGAATGTTGTAAGAAAGTGATGAAGACAAGCCAGTGATTAACACAGATGTATGGAAGGAACCAGTTTACCAACAAGTTGAAACCACCAAAGTTCTTGTACCAAGTGTACAAAACTAAAGAGTTGATAATGATACCAATATCAGAAAGAACAATAAACCAGTAATCCTTCTTGTCAAAAATAACAGAAGAAGGGTTGAAATGAGACTTACCCCAGAATGAAACATCGTGTGGTTGACCAGTAACGTTGGTGAAAAGATATGCGAGCCATCCACCTAATTGTTGAACTACCAAAGTGTATAAGGTATAAATTGGAGCATCTCCCATGATTTCTTCTATAGAATCAGCATCATGACTTTTGATAAATTCTTCCTTTCGTTTTGGAACGAAAACCATGTCTCTGGTCATGTGACCGGTGGCCTTGTGGTGCTTACCATGAGAGAACTTCCAAGAGAAGTAAGGAACCATCAAATAAGAATGAAGGATCCAACCAACGGTATCATTAACCCAACCATAATCAGAAAAAGCTTGATGGCCACATTCATGAGCCAAGACCCATAAACCAGTACCGACAAGACCTTGGAAAAACACGTATGCGGACCAGGCAGCAGTACGAAGAACAACGTTGTTAAGTTGAGGAATGTAAGTGTTTGCTACCCAACCTGCAGACAACATGAGGGCAATGTCTCTAAACACATAATACAAGGATTCGAAAACTCTTCTTTCGTAACAATGAGGAGGAATAGCTGATAAAATATCCTTAATAGTATAGTCAGGAACTTCAAAAGTTCCACCATAAACATCGGTGGCAGTTAAACCTGTTTTCAAAGAGGCAACATTCCCCTTTTGAACGACGGTAGTTCCAGAACTACGGCCAGTTGAAGAACCAATCAGTTGAACGTTACTCATCACAGGGGCTCAATAATAAAAGATCCACTGATACAAATATGAGAATCAAAGGTAATTGCAAAAAAAAAAGAGATTCTGTTTTTTATATAAGACAGCTTGGCTGTAAAAAACCGGGAGAGAAAAAAAAAAAAAGAAAACGGAAAATAAAAAAATATTAAATTTTAATTAATCAAACACTATGGAAATTAGTGATAATCTCCTTATTAAAGCAATAGAATCAGAGCAGATAAAAAAGATTACCTATATAAAAGAAATTTGTATGCTCGATGCGGAAAACAAGGAAAAAAAAAAGTTAATTTGTATGGTGGGATACAATTTACAGGGACTGCGCTAATCAATTCAAACGTGGTTTCAGCTGCTAATGAAACCTAAAATTTAACATTGACCGAGCTACTTTAAGGGAATAAATATTAGACCATGTTGGATAGGAATGAGATAGAAATGGCATGAATAGAGCTAAGAAATGTTTTCAACCTGTAATATCACTTGTGTACTTCTATATGTTACTCTCTGCATGTTTGCCATTGGATTTATTGGGTATACCCTACAATTTTGCCTAGACGTACTCCTACCACTTTTTTCTTAGCTCGTTTGTACTAAACTTTCCAGTACTTTTCTTTTTCCACATTTTTTTTTTTTTCTTTCCCAAATTGTTCCATTTTCTCACTGATTTCTTTTTATTTTGTTGGGGAGCACAGTGCAGGACGTCGGATAATGCAGGATCAAGGAAATCTCTCGATTAGGAAGAACAGAGATAGTCCTTAGGTTTGTAATTTATATGAGTTTTGAGGTGTATAATTTCAACAGTTTTCAATTAGTTTTTGTAGTTTGTTATTCCCATATCTTGTTCAAGGTTGGTTAAACTTTCATGCTTAATGAGTTTAGAATTTGGAAATCAATTGATCCGATCGCATTCTTTACAGTAAAATTAAATTAACGCGCACTGGTCTGGAACTTGTTGGCCGGTAAGAAGTCAAATGAGTGAATAAGTATATGAGTGAAAAAGCGAGGGGGGCCCGCGAGAGGCAAATTTCTAGAGGCAATATTGGCCAATGTCATAGTATATGCATAATATAAGCATTGAGATATTTCAATTGGTGTTGTAAGCTACTTCCCATGGATGATGCGTAGATCAGGCACAGATTTGAAAAATTCCCCATCTCAGTTTGGAGATAGACGGACATACGGCCAGAAAATGCATGCACCCAATAGATTGTTGATGTATCAAATAAAGTTTAGTTTGATTCAAATCTGTGTGTCAGTTGGGGTTAGTTACCACTTATTGTGGTAACGGTGTTTGATGAGATCTAGTTGGTAGGTGAATCACTGACTAAGAATTACTGACATTTATTGAGTGAGAATCGGTGCAAAATTAGCGTAGATCATTAAAATTAGTGAGTGTAAATTAAAATACACTATGAATTTATTCTACATCAAACTTTGAATTATGGCCCGTTGTTCATCTACTGGGCTTATTTACAATACTCTGCTTGCAGGCACTTGGTCCACACAAACATTCTTCAGAATCTTGTAACCCAGGACAATTATAACTATTGCACTGTTTGGTTGCGGTTGGGTCGAAGCTTTCATCTTTTTCCACTAGCCCATCTTCATCTCAAAATTGAGCACGCTAAAGCCGCACCTCATTTACGACAAAATTTCAGTGTGCCTCAGGTCTATCAAACACACTTGAAACTCACACCCAGGATCAATGTAAATTACTTCACTAAACTCAATATTATAAACAACAAATTTTTTTAACATTTGCTTATCAATTTCAATTATATTACGTGTCAACCGCTTAGGATCAATAGATCCAAAATACAGTTGGGTGTATGATTTGTTCAATGCACTCCATAATTGATCTAAATATAAGGCACGGGTTAATTGACCAACAATATGGCAAAATTGGTCAGCTATAGCCAGATTTCCGCTACCATGGCTTGCGTAAGCTTAAAAATGATTTACCAAAACAATCACTCAACCTATACGTCATAAAATACACTAAACCACCGACATCTTCTGATATGGCACCCATTTTGCATACAACCATCCACAGGTATTGTCTCGATTTGATTTGATTGTAACAAATTTTTTTTTTTTTTTTTTTAGACTTTTTTCCAAGGATGATTCATACTTGCACTTGCAACCACTTTACCACATCTACGTGTACTGCTATTAATACCAGCACCTATCTCAAATACAAACTATCTCAACCATTTTAAACTAAGACATCTTACATCAATCTACCTCAAACCACTCGGCGCATTTCGGAATACTCAGCACTCCCATTTGCTTCCCCACTTTTTCCTCCCATTCCTGTATATTCCCGGGACTGTACATGGGGTTGTCGCCCGGTTTCGGTTCCTACAAATACGATTACAATTTCAAATAAAAATATACCTTGCAAGCGTTTATCAGTCTGATACATCGAGTAAACTAGGCGACATATCGATTAATACCATGTCTACAACGCAGATTGAGAAGAAACCGATCTCCTTTCTGAACATCCTTCTTGGAGCAGGTCTTAACTTGGCTGAAGTCACTACTTTGGGTCAACCTTTGGAAGTGGTGAAAACCACAATGGCTGCCAATAGAAACCTTTCTCTTTTACAAGCCACCAAGTTTGTTTGGGCTCGTGGAGGTGTTCTGGGGTTCTATCAAGGTCTTATTCCATGGGCTTGGATTGAAGCTTCCACCAAAGGTGCAGTTCTTCTCTTTGTTTCTGCAGAAGCAGAATATCAATTCAAAAAGCTTGGAGCTTCGTCGTTTGTTTCCGGTATGGGAGGGGGTGTTTCTGGTGGTTTGGCTCAAGCCTATTTAACCATGGGGTTCTGTACTTGTATGAAAACTGTGGAAATCACTCGTAGTAAGCAAGCTGTCGCTCCTGGAGGTCCTCCTCCTCAAACTTCTTTCCAAGTTTTTAAGGATATTTACAAGAGAGAAGGGATTAAAGGTATTAATAAAGGTGTGAACGCAGTTGCTATTCGTCAAATGACCAACTGGGGTTCTCGTTTTGGTTTCTCCCGTTTGGCTGAAGATGGTATCAAGTCATTGAGAGGTAAGAAGGAAAGTGATAAATTGAACGCAGTTGAAAAAATCGCAGCTTCATGTGTTGGTGGTGGATTATCAGCTTGGAATCAACCAATTGAAGTTATTAGAGTAGAAATGCAACTGAAAACTTCCGATCCAACCAGACCAAAGAATTTGACTGTCGGTGGTGCTTTCAACTACATTTATAAGCAAAGTGGTATTAAAGGTTTATATAGAGGGGTTGCACCAAGAATTGGATTAGGAGTTTGGCAAACAGTTTTCATGGTTGCATTTGGAGATATTTTCAAAAAATTGTTAAATACCGACGGTAGTGGACATTAATTGAAAAACATTCGATAGTTTATTTATCAAATATAATTATTCATATACATTAATTTAAACTTATGAAATGATATATTAATTTATAGTACAATATTAAAAATTGATGCGGGTTGAAAGCCTTTCTTTATTTGGATGGAACACCCCATCTATCATAACAATAGAGACCTACTATTGTCAAACATAATCCAAAGCCTTGAATATATGATACAGGTTGGCCTTCCCAAATAATAGCCACCACAATCACCACTATTCTTTTCATGATATTAGCAATTGAATAATTCACAGTAGAGATTTGCCCCAAAATTTGGAAAGCTAATAAAGATTGTAAGAAATGAGATACTCCATTCAACATCATTATACTTAAGATGTTCATATCTATACGGAATAACGATACGGTATCATTATTGAATTCCAGGAACATATAAATAGGCAATGTAAATATGAATCCAATGATAGAACAATTGTACAAAATAGTCAATTTATCAAGTTTTTTAGAATTCTCTTGTCTTTTTTCTTCATTTGTAGCCATTGGAAGTTCACTCAATTTTTCAACCCAAGTCAAAATTTTCTTTGCAAAGATGTTTTGAGAAACAAAGATTAACATTGAAATAAAGGCATAAATCAATCCGGTGAAATAATAATCTTCAGTGGCATTTCTTCCCTTTTTAGGTTTGTAACAAGCTGACATAATCCCTACGATTAATGGGGCAAGAGTGATATAAGTAACAAACTTATACTTGACGGAAAATAGCACTCTATAAGTTAAAACAGTAGTTATTGGAGATAAAGCCTTAACAGTATTAACTAAAGAAACCAGAATCAATGATGTGGCTTTATGACTTGATAAATGCCCAACAAATTGAAACATCCCCATTGGTAAAGTAGTTTTTAACACTTTTGAAGTGGGACGAACGAATGAGGCAATAGATTGGTTTTTAGGTGCAAACCCTTGAGGTAAATTATAACTATTCCCATTAGTTAATTGTAAAGTGATCAAACAAAAAACGCAATTCAATAAAAATTGTACTTCAGTTAAAGTAATTGGATAATTAAACAGTTTTAAAATTGATTTAGTCAGGTTACTTGATAAAGCAGAACAAAAATACCATCCCAAACACAAAGATATAATTTTCAAATCTATAGGAGGTAACCAAGTGGCAAGTTTAACTGATTTTGAAGAAGATGATGAAATCTTCAATTTATTGGTTTTGCTGTCATTTGTGAAATTATAAGAGTCCTGCTCTCTCACTGGAGACCCTGTGTTGGAGACTGGTGGGGTCAAAGGTAATTGAAAGGCTGAAAAACTGCCAAACAGTGACATATATGGCAGTGGGAAATGCTTTGGACGGGGCAGACTAATGCCTGAAAGAGGTCCTACCACTCGATTCAATCGAGCATCTTTCAACTGATGAAGATTGGTGGCAGATGAGTTGGGATTGGCCTGGGAGCTTAAGTACATAGCCGACAAGATAAAGCGAGAGTCCTTGGACGGCAAGAGGTGACAGGGAGGGTGCTAGGTTGCTGATTTGTTGTCCAAAAATGCAATGGGCTAACGAATAGAAGAAAAAAAAAATTATTAATCCACGAGAATCATAATAAATATTATTAGATGTTTAGTAGGCCCAAAAGAGAAAAATAAAGGAAAAAAAAAAAAGAAATCAAAAGCAGAGAGAAGAGAAAGAAATCAAAAGAAATGAAAAGAAATATTAAGATTGCAAAGAAAATGGATCAGAAAGACGTTTTCGTGAACGTTTAACGATCAATATTTAATTGAATGTCAATCAACAAGCAAGTTTCCTCTCAATTCTTTAAACCTTCCCCAGATGTGGCTTAATGTGTCGATTAATTATGGGGGATGTGTTATATAGGGTAGAAAATAATCTGGTATATAGCACACAAGTAGTTAAAAATAAGATAATAAAATATAAACAGATAACAGCAAGGCTGTATACAGTCGCATTGTTATTAAAGGGGACCACGCAGATACCGCCAGAAACAAAGACAGATAAAGAGAAGAAAAAGGCCGGAACTTTGACGACAAAGAAATAGTAGGTACTAATACATATGCGATATATAAAACAGTGCATTGAATGCTCATCTGTAGATGGAAAAGTGTTAAATAAATACTTGTGTAATTGTTTTTTTTTTTTTTTTTGCTTTTTTTTATGATTATTCTTTATTTTTTAGTTCGTTTTCAGACTTGATTACTTCCCATCACGTTATGCATGTTAGTTTAATTCGCTAGCAACCACCACACTAAACAAGGTATCTATTGAGAGATCCAGCAGGAATATTGTGATCGTTACAGGATCTAGATAACTGTTATTTCCGTTTTAAAACTATTTGCTAAACTAATCTGACGCCAATAGTATATAGCCTCTATATTTGTTCAAAATAAAAATGAACGCTAAATGGAGTGCAGTGGTACAGTTGTGCGACTCTCCACAAACTTGTCGTCGCATGTGTAGGTCGCGCAAGCTTGCATCTACACCTGAGAGATATATACTTGATGTAAACGATCGCAGTGTTCGAATGGTTCCTTGCTCAGATTGTCATGCGGGCAACACCAACTATAATCATGATTCTTAGGAGAATTCCCCTTACATTAGCCGTTTATTCACACCTACGAAATGTGGTATCTAATGACCTGCTTTCGTATACTGGAACTTGTCTGATTTGGGAAGTACTATAGGCATATTTTGCTTGCCGATTGACAGTACACAATTTCTAGGTTAAATATTTACTTATAAATAGAGACAGCGGATTAAGGAGTTGTTTTGGGGCTTTCTGAAGCTCGGAATTTTGCTTCTAGATATGGTCAGTTTGTGTGTTGCAAAAGTTTGTATGTTTGTAAGTGGGTATGTTTGTATGCTTGTATGCTTGTATGTTTGTATGTTTGTATGTTTGTATGTTTGTATGTTTGTATGTTTGAATGTTTGTACGTTGGTACGTTGGTACGTTGGTACGTTTGCACGTTGCTCTATTGCTCTGTTGGTCTGTTGGGCTTCCATCAATCCCTGCTCATCCACCATGACTCCCATGCTCTGGTTACTCTACGTGCCGTCCTTCATATTGATCTATTTAGCGCGTCAGCCTTGCTACACAACCAATTATCCTCCCATTCACCGTACCGTCATAATGTCCTCTATTCCCACTCGGTCCATTTGTGCCCGCCATGCCGCGTCTTAAAACACCATCCTGTCCAGTGATTTCTCTCACCTCTTCTGCGCTTCAGAACGCCCCATAAATTCTTCACTTCTTGCACCTCCTCCATATAAACTGTATCTAGGAGAAACGCTAAATTTAATCTCAAAAAAAATCCACCTATATCTTAACCCTAATTATGTCAAGTATTCTACTACACGTTAGCAAGCAGGTGATAAAACGTGCCATTGGAGGGCCTGATATGGATGACGACCTTTCCGATGTCACTCCTCCTGATGATGATCATCTTGATGACACCAATCCCGCAGTAGAAGAAATGTTTAGTTCATGGGCCTTGTTTATCATTCTCTTCCTTCTTTGTTCAGCGTTATGGTCGCTGTATTTCCTTCAACAACGTCGTATTCGTGCGGTCCATGAAACAGTACTTTCGATCTTCTACGGAATGATTGTTGGTCTCATTATAAGAGTCCTGCCGGGTCATTATATTCAAGATGCTGTCAAATTCAATCTGACTTATTTCTTTAATATTTTACTTCCTCCAATCATCCTCAATTCAGGTTACGAATTGCATCAAGCCAATTTTTTCCGTAACTTGGGTTCGATTTTAACCTTTGCCATTCCAGGAACCTTTATTTCTTCTTTGGTTTTAGGGGTCATCCTTTATTTATGGACTAAGTTGGGATTGGATGGGGTACAGATGGAATTTGTTGATGCCTTGGCGGTCGGTGCCACTCTTTCCGCTACTGATCCAGTGACTATCTTGTCTATTTTCAATGCCTATAAGGTTGATCCCAAGTTGTATACTATTATTTTTGGTGAATCCTTATTAAATGATGCCATTTCGATTGTTATGTTTGAAACTTGTCAAAAATTTCATGGTCAAACTTTACATTTTGCATCCTTGTTTGAAGGTATTGGATTATTCTTGATGAGTTTTACTATCCTGACAATAATTGGTATTTTGATTGGAATCTTGGTGGCTCTCATCTTAAAACATTCTCACATTAGAAGATACCCACAAATTGAAACTTGTTTGGTCTTATTATTTGCATATGAGCTGTATTTCTTCTCCAATGGTGCTCATATGTCCGGTATTGTATCCCTTTTATTCTGTGGTATCACTTTGAAACATTATGCTTACTATAATATGCTGAGAAGGACTCAAATTGCAACCAAGTATATTTTCCAACTTTTGGCCCAACTTTCCGAGAATTTCATCTTTATTTATTTGGGTTTGTCACTTTTCACTGAAGTTGAATTGGTTTTCAAGCCTTTACTTATCATTGTGACTTTTATTCTGATTTGTATTGCTCGTTGGCTGGCTGTTTTCCCTCTTTCTAAAGTTCTCAATTTCTTATACGCAGCTCGTTATAAAGAATTGATCCATAGAACTGGAGCCAATGGTGGTATTGCATCTTCTAATATTGGAAATGAAGAAATCTCTCATTCGTATCAAATGATGATTTTTTGGGCTGGTCTTCGTGGAGCTGTTGGAGTTGCTCTTGCAATGGGGATTCAAGGTGAAGCCAAATGGACTTTACTTGCCACAGTATTAGTTGTTGTTGTTCTTACTGTGATTTTATTTGGTGGAACCACAGCTCTGATGCTTGAAATCTTAGGTATTAAAACTGGAGTGGTAGATGATGCAGATGAATCAGATGATGAATTTGAAATTGAAGCTCCAAGACTACCAGGTATCCTTGGAAATAGAAGATTCAAATACAGGAAGAGTAATACCCGGAATGATTCTTCTGTATCTTTAGGATCTTTCAGAAATGATGCTTCTCTCAATTCACTGCAGGCAGACCTTTTACAAGATGATGATGCACCAAGTGATTTCGATGATCTTGTCAATAACACTGAACTGAGTGCAGGTGTGTTGAGTGCTATATTGGGTACTGATGAACACACAAGATGGTTCACCAGATTGGATGAACAGGTTTTGAAACCAGTGTTATTGGATAATCTTCCCAACGATCAGAAGAGAAATAGAGACGATCAAAACCAACTCTAAATGTAATTTTGATGAAGATGTCTGGCAAACTTATGACAATGCATAGATAGGACAAAGGTTTTTATACACGGTACTTAAATATAAATCAACATATTATTATATATTTTAACTATTTTACATAATCCTTTCAGATCTATCTCTTTGTTGCTGAGCTATAGCAATATCAATTACAGTCTTGGCTAATTTGAAAACTCTAGGAGGCAATATTAAATCATTCAATTTATGATTGAAAGCTATGCAAATATCGAAGAATTGCCTCATGCACCAATCATGAACTTTAGCCACTGAATGATCGTTCAGTTGATTATCTGAATCAACCACGGGTGGATGTGTAGTATAATCATTGCATGCTCTCATTAATCTTTCCAACATCGTCATCACTTCGGCAATATGGTGAGGTTTTACTACCCCTTTTCTATCTTCATCAGTTGCCTTAATTAAAAGACTTGATACTGCTATTATTGCATTACCATAGGTTGTTGGGTCGTCAATTCTGCCACGAGTGTCCAAATATATAGAGTTTCTGAATGGCATGGCAAATGATGATCCAATAAAGTTTGTTTGATAAATATCAAATTGTTTCCTTAAATTCGCCAATGTTCCCTTGGAATCCATTGATATAGGTAAAGAATCTACCAAGGTTTGTAAAACACTTTGTGAAGGCTCAATTAATTGTGTTTTGAACTTTATATAGTAAGGATGAGACAAAACCCTATTCAATTGCCAATTTTTAGTGTCCGATTGTTGTGATAAATCATATTGCTTGACGTCCAAATTTGTAGATGTAAATTGGGTTGGTTTGGATTTTTCCAAGGAATTTCCAAAGATTTCCACAATTTCAGGGTTCTGTTTTTGCTGTAAATTGACATTCTTACGTTTATTGACTCTAGATGCTACTTCTCTGATCACAAAAGAGCATTCATCGAGAATTGAAGGCCAAAAATCGGCTGATTTTGCATTATATATAGCTTGTCTAAGCTTGGTATTATCAGGGTCTGTAGTAGTAGAAAGATAGGCCAATTCTTGATATGCCATCATTCTTGTGATACCGTTTGGAGCCGACTTCAATCCACCAATCAATGTGGTGATTGGATCTGAGCTGAAAGAAGAAATGGTTTTTTTACCATCAAGACATCCAATAGAAGCATAAACGTTGTAGATATGATTAATTAATTCCCAGGATAAAAGACAGTAAAAACTGGTGATCAGAGTTCTAATAACAACGCTAAATGATGCCCAATGGTTAGGTTGATCTAAACCAAAAATCAAAAGAATTGGTTTTCCAAATCGATATATGAAATGGCGACCAATAACAGTATATGTAATCCAACTTATTACAATCAGAAGCACGCTAAATGCTATACTTCTAGCAAACAACCGAGGGAATTCCCAGAAAAGAGCAGTTTGAGGAGTAATTCGAAATACTCCAGGTTTGGTGGGTAATTTATTTCTTTCAAACAACACGGTGACAATAGCGTAAAAGCAAGACATGGAAACAGATCCAAAATAGAAAAAGACCAAATCATCGTTCACTCTATTCCGTTCTCTATATTCTTTTGACACTACATAAGTGTCGATGGGGTTTTCCAGAAATTTAAGAGTGAAAACAGTCAAAGATGCACCGATATAGTACAAAGCAACCAAATACACGTCTTTGGATATAACCACGGCCCAAAGATGAGTAAAAACAGTGTTTTCACCACGATTGACCACCGAAGTGAACCGATCTCTGCACATTCTAATTATCAAGAGAGAAACAAGAATAACAGGTGCTCGATAAGCAAAAGTAGCCACAACATTCCACCATAGAGAGCCATTCCCCCATGACATGAGCAATCCTACTGCCAAAGACAAAACAACCGCCAATTTATTGACGTATTTGAGTCTCTTGGACTGGATCTTGGCCACCAAGCTGGTGTAAGAAGCCGGTTTGTTCATGATTTGAAGTACAAGAGAAAAGAAAAACAAAAAAAACAAAGATGCGCAGATTCATAAAAATGGGTAGTGAAAATTGGTCAAAATATTAAGTATATTGCTAGGTCTATAATTGAACATTTGACTGTTTTTACAACTTTTGATTGAACTTGGTAATTATATCATTTAATTTACAGTTATTTCTATATTGTAAATTAATATTTTCACCTATTAATTGCTATTTACATTGGTTTTACCCTGGTTTATTACAGCCTGAGCTTCAAGTCTCAATCTTTCAATTTCTCCTGAAATATTACTTTCAATCACCTCTAATCCAGGTTTACCATGAATATCACCTAATGCATGATCCATAATCAAATCTTCATTAACAGATTGTAAAGTGAAAGCGTTGGAATGACCAGAAATCTTGTTTTCAATTGCCATTTGTTTCAGTTCAAAAGTACCAATATTGACTTCAAACGCATCTTTGATGGCTTTTTCTAACTCTGATTCAGTGGTAATGAATCCCAGAGCTGTATGATAAAGTTCTAACACTTGTTCAGCCTTGGATTCATCCACTTTCAATTGATGACGCATTCTATTGGCTTGTCTTTGAGCATTTACAATCTCAGTTTCTTCTTTGGTTCTTTGTCTCATGAATGACCCTAAAAGATGCAGTTCTATCGTTGGAATAGTCAATTTGGTAGCATCAGATTCTTGATATTCAGTTTCTTCAAGAGCATCTTTTTTCTCCTTTTCTTGCTCTCTTAATTTGAGTTCATCAAGTTTTTTCAATCTTTTCTCTTCTTCCAAATATGCTTCCTTTAAATAAACTCTACGAATTTCTCTCTTCTTAGATTCCCACACTTGTTCTTTGGTAGGATCTTGTATTTTCAGTAATCTTTCGGAATCCAATTTAGATTTCTCGGTAATGACTTTGGCTATACGTTCTTTCACGGTAATAACTGGCTTCTCAATCGGGATTCTTGAAACTTTGACTTTCCTGGGTTCAGGAATTCCTTCGGCATACCCTTGGACGATATGGGCATGTTCTTGTTTCTCCAACTCGGTCGGCGCTCTGATAGGGTTGTTCTTGAAAATGGGTCTGGTCTTGGGCAAGATACCCGACTTCCCGCCGTACTTAAGCACTCCTTTTCCCATGTTGGTGGTGAAGTTTTTTCTTGATTGATTGGAAAAAAATTAATCGTGAAAATATATATATGCACACTGACAAGTGAGGAAGTGAGGAAAATTTGATGACTTTGGTTACTAGGTAAGTTAGGAGATACGGGGGGGCATTTAATGGCTTATATTTATATTTCGTCATGGTTTATATATGGTTCATGTATAATGCACTTATTTATATAATTTCTATACGTTGATCTTGGAAGTTGTCTATTATTCTATGTTATTGACCCCACATTTCCCATATCTTTTCTGACACTGCGGGCCCTATCTTCTTGTTTGTTACTTGATCTTTAAACATCCCACTAAGTAAGAGTTTTTGAGTGGTTTCATCTTTATCACTGTTGCTCTGATAATATTCTATTAATTTGTTTGCAGTCTTGAATTTTTTCTGTATAGCCTCTGCTTTTTCTAACGAAACTCCTCGAGTACACATGAGCATTTTGATGAATGTTTCTCCTACTGTTACCATTGATTTAGAAAGCATGGTCATAAATGTTTCAATCGGATATACGCATTCTCTTGAACCATCCCTAGTTTCAAACTTTTGTCGAAATTTGTTGAGTATAGGCCCATATTCAGCCAGATTCTTAAAATCCCGAGGACTTAATACCACTAATTCTTTATTAGAGTAAATTTCTTCAACAAGTTTGGTCAAATTGGCTAAAAACCCTAGAGTTTCCTCGACCGTTTTGAACTTCCGAAGAAAAAAATTCAGTGAAATTAGAGTTGATGAAATTGCAGTTTGTACCAGTTCTCCTGGAAGTGGTAAATCTCCTGCAAATTCCTCCACTATATAGTAAGTATATTTCATAGCTGCAAGCTTCAATCGAGTTTTCTGCTCTGAAAATCTTCCATCCCGAATTGAAAAAGCTAAATCATCAATTCTTTTCCGTTCAAATATGAAATTTAAAACCACGGTTTTGCCGTTTTCTTTATGTTGAGCAACCCAGATACCATCTCCAACAGATAATGGGAGAACATCGCATTTTATGCCCAATGCAACAAGTCGTTCTTGGAAAAAATCTCGCTCTTTTCTAGATCTTACTTCTCGACTATCTATTACAAGCTTTATTTCATAATCTTCACTAGCCCATTTCTCATAAGGTACACCTTCAAAAGAAGGGTAATTCGAATCAACCTCATTGGCAAAAAATTCACTGGGTTCAGGTTTTTTAGGAGTGTCTAGTCCTTCACAATTTTTCAATTTGTATGCTAACAGCTGGCCATCTTCAGTCAAATAGTACCTTTTGGGCCGGCCTGATATTTTCACTAAATCATGTTTTTCCAATTGTTTGATGGCGCTCCATGCGGAATAGAACTGATTTGCTGCTGGATTGGATTTGAATGATCGATCGCAATAAGGAGTAGCTACTTTGATCAATTCATCTTGGGTAAGGCCATTGCTGTCAATGTCAATGGTATAAAGAGCCAAAAGAATGGCATACCCTCCAGATCGCTTCCCCGGTACGTATACTCTTTTCTTTCGCTTGCTAGCATTGGCTGCCACATTGGTTGAACTTCGTTTAGAAGAGGTTTGAGATACCAAGAAAGATTCAGGGTAATCGATCAGGTTCTCTTTACAATGATTGCTCAATTTAGATAACAATTTCTTGACTGTGCTATCTCCAATGAACTTAATGGAGCGCATGGTCTTCATATCATTCACACCCCCATCGTGGCTGGCAAGTGAGTCGTACGCTTTTTGGTATACTATAGCGGCTTTGGAGCCTTTCTGGGATGCTATTTCTCGCTCATCTTTCAAAAATTGCAAAAACAAGTCCTTATAATCCATGCCATGTCAAGCAAGAGGTGGGACTGGGAAGAAATGGTTGTAAATAAATGTAAACAAAAGAATAAGAATTTGAAAAAAAAAAAAACATTCAAGCAAGCACTGAAAAAAAAAAAAACAATTAACTTCAATTATTAGTTTTCACCATCGAAACCTCATTCATCATCAGCAAAAGTATCACAAGCAGCGGTGATAGAGCTTTATACAGTCCTTGAATACAAACAAATTAATACAGGGGACCGATTTTTTGATTTTAAAAATCCGCATCAGGTTATATACACATCGCAAACCCGTCACACAGCATGTCTGCACCAGCCAAGAGAACGATGGTTCCACCCATCAATCTTATCTTCAAGTATCTTCAACAACAAGTACAAGTGACCATTTGGTTGTATGAACAAACTGGTCTGCGTATACAGGGGAAAATCCGAGGATTCGATGAATTCATGAATATCGTAGTAGATGAAGCTGTAGAAGTTTCTACTGAAGATGGAAGTACTGAGAAATTAGGACGAATTCTACTCAAGGGAGATAATATTACCTTGATATCCAGTACTGAGGTATAGGTGGAACAGACGATGAAGAAATGATAGATGCAAGTATTATATGAGAGAGAAATACTACTACTAAATGAGATCAAATATCAAGTATCAAGATAACGTTTTAGACAGCTGATCAATAGATACAAAAATGTATAGATACAAAAATGTATAGATACAAAAATGTACAAATATATATATATATATATATATATTAATTTACACTGAGAGATTGAATAATATGTATGCACCAAAGCTACAATTTGTATCTATTATTTCATAATCAATTAACGTTACATATTCTACATCTAATTCTTATCATTATCATTAATTTCGGGCACGTCTTTCGTTTCTCCAATCATGTATATTCCTGTCTTTCCCGCTTCACAATCATTTCGCTTCTCACTCTCCTTCTCCAATATCTCCTGTTCTATCATACTCTCAATAAATGTCACTTTCTTTTTCTTCGGCAGTGTCAACTCCACTTCACCACTTTCAAATGGCTCTCCCAGCTTTCGTTTCCGAATCCGTTGCTCTCTCTCTTCCGCCAACACCGCTTTCTTGTACTCCCCAATTTGAATTTGTCTTTTTTCGCGACTCATCTCTTTTTCATGCTTGGTTTTGCGTTTCAACTCGACCTCCTCATCGTTCATTACTCATTACCAAACACTTGACGTCTAAAAAAAATTGTCTCCACCTAAAATGAGGTTTAATTAAGCAAAAATAAATATTAAAAAGTAAATAAGTTTTGAATCAAAAACATTAACAATCGCCTCTCACTTAAACACTATTGGTCATCTTAGCTGATCTGCGATAATACAAGATGAACGGCAACACTGGGAATGGGAGACAGAATGTATTAAATAGTGGGCGGCCATCTAACGGTGGACAGCCGTCAGCTTCAAATCAAGCACAAAATAGATTGCCTCCAAAAAGTGGCAACGCGTTCACACTGACCAATATTTATAATTCATCGAGCTCAAGGGCGTTCAAGGCCATTCCTTACGCACCAGAGGAGCAGGAGAGGATACTGATGATGTTGAACAAGGTCTTGGGCCCAGAATATGTGTCTTTTAGACCAGGGGGTGGTGGACAAAAAGTTTCTTATATAGAGGGATGGAGGGCACTTAATTTGGCCAATGAGATCTTTGGCTTCAACGGGTGGTCCTCGGAGTTGATTAGTAGTCAGGTGGACTTCTTTGATACCCATGGAGGTAACGGTCGATTTCTGATGGGATTGTCTGTGGTAGTAAGAATTACTATTAAAGATGGGACTTTCCATGAAGATTTTGGTTATGGATACATTGAAAATGCTAAAAGTAAAGCTATGGCATTTGAAAAATGTAAGAAAGAAGCTTTTACTGATGGGTTGAAGCGTTGTTTAAGATGTTTTGGTAATGTTTTAGGTAACTGCCTTTATGATAGAACTATAATTCCTAAATTAAATAAGGTTAAAGTGCAAGGAGCAGAATTGGAAAGCAGGCATTTCCATCGTGATCCATTGGTAAATGAAAGAATGGCAAAGGATAAACGAAATATCAATAGATCAACAAATTCACGAGAAAATCATTCTTCTAAAGATAAGTCTACTACGATAGTGGACAATTCAAATAAGTTTGGTGGTGTAAATGAGACTTCCAATATACCACCTCAATTAGTAGAGCCTGAAAATGAAAAAAACGATATAGTCAATGATTTTGATGATTCGTTTGTATTTTCAGATGATTTAGTTGATGATCAAGCAAATGATGGATTAGACGATTATGAATTAGAGATGTTACTTCATAAGAATTTAGAAAAGCACACTGAAAATGGGGAACCATCCAATCAGAGTAATAATAGCAATAATAGTATTGAAAATAGCAAGGGAGAAGAAGAAATTGTGCCGGAAATGGTTTCTTTTGTGAGTGCTAAGGCTGCAGATATCATTCAAAAGAATCCAGTGATTTCCAATGATTCTGCTAAAGTGGCTCAATTCGATCCAAAGTTTGTATCTCCAAACATAAGGAGAACAGTGGATCCAAATAAATCGACGCCGATCAAGAGAACATCTGCACGAGGATCCACGGGTCCTATGGCTGTTCGAACATCTGCCAGCCTTTCATCCCAATTGGCCCCTGCAACTGCAAATGGCCCTACAACTACACCGTTGGGGAAACGATTATTGGGCTTGCCGCCGTCTCAGCGTTCCAAAAGAGTTCAGATGTCACAGGGGCTGGACAAGGAAAACCACCCTGACGTAGATTAGCTTCCAATTGCATATCACATCAAATTAGTGTAGTCGTTATACAAAGTGTTAGTGCAACTTCATGTCGTTGTTTTTTTTTTTCTTTCTTCTTTTTTCTCTTTTCTATTTTTTTTTTTGCTCTACAACTCGCAATCTTCAATGTTTGATTTCAAATCAACTCTTTTGAATTAAGCTGATGTCTCTTGCCCAATTAGTGACGGCTGGTCCGTTCAACGAAACTCCAGAGGACTATGATGAATCTGGTGCTCTAGAGCTGCTTCGGCAGGCAAAAATATTGGTCATTGGTGCCGGTGGCTTGGGCTGTGAAATCCTTAAGAATCTTGCCCTCACAGGATTCAATCACATAGAAGTCATTGATATGGATACTATAGACGTGCTGAATTTGAATCGACAGTTCCTCTTTCGAAGTAAAGACATTGGGCGGTCCAAGGCTGAGGTTGCGGCCGAGTACGTGTGCTCCAGGGTCAATAGGCCTGAATTGAATATCGTTCCTCATTTTGGCAAGATCCAGGACAAGCCCCCATCGTATTATGCTCAATTTACCTGTGTTGTATGTGGATTGGATAGCGTGGAGGCCCGTAGATGGATCAATGCTACTTTGGTTCTGCTTGTAGAAGACGATTTGTCTGGTTTGGTGCCTTTGATCGATGGTGGTACAGAAGGATTCAGAGGACAAACCAGAGTGATATTACCACGTATAACGCTGTGTTATGAGTGCCTGTTGGACATGTTATCTTCCAAACAAACCTACCCAGTATGTACCATTGCAAACACGCCAAGACTACCGGAGCATTGCATCGAATGGGCCCTGGTATTGTTGTGGCCCAAGTATTTCCCCGATATCAAATTCGATGGCGATAACCCTGAACATATCGATTGGATGTTCGAAAAATCGTTAGACAGAGCTCAGGAGTTTGATATTTCTGGGGTCACTCGATCTTTAACTCTTGGGGTTGTCAAAAACATTATTCCGGCCATTGCTTCCACCAATGCAGTGATTGCTGCGTCTTCCTGTAATGAAGTATTCAAGCTTGTAACATCATCAAATCCCATTCTAGATAATTACATGATGTATTCAGGAGACGACCTGATCTTCACTTATACGTTTTCGCATACCAAGAAGCCTGACTGTCCTGTTTGCGGGCAACTGGCCAGACTTGTGGTGGCTCAAAATTGGTGGACTCTTGAAGATTTTATTGAACAAGTCACTATTGGCCATGAGGTTCAAATGCTCAAACCGCTGTTAACTACAGCAACGAAAAACCTATACCTTAGAGCGCCTCCGGCTCTTGAAGCATCTACAAGAGACAATCTTTGTAAACGGTTAGCCTGTCTTGTACAGCCTGGAGAAGAAATATTGGTCACTGATCCTGGCTTGCCTATTTCGGTCAAGTTGAAAATCCAATTTGATGGGCCACAAACCAAACCTCATACTTTGAAAAATTTATTCGAATAAATGCTTATTTGAAGCTTGTTTTTTCAAACGATGCCACCTTTTTGCAAACAACGTGATTCCATAAATTAGTAAATTGGCATATCCATAATACCACCAGGTTTTGTGCAACATTACCCATAATATAATACATCAACTACCTACTTTGTATTTATTTTTTCGTTTTTTTTCTCAATTGTGCAGCATTTGTAAAATTTGGTCGAAATATACTTAACTGCTAATCAAGAAATTCAAGTTTTGTGGTACAGGCTCGTTTCTGTTGAGTTTATTGAGTTTTGTTTGTTTGACGACTCTATTTACGAACGACTTCTATTTCTATAACGACTTCTTGTTCTACCGACTTCTTTTTAGCTACGTTTCTACTACTCTACTGACAATATCTCTATATTGACGTCTATTTTATATACTGACTTTTGTCAGCTTCTATTTTGTATTCACATGCAAAGGGTGTCTATTAAGTCAACCTGTGTTTAATATTCAATGGAATTTGTCCATTTCATTGAGTATCATCTGATTGAACTCTTTTATATTATCCATGTAAATATGATGACCAGAATCGGAGATTTCAATGACTTCACTTTCGTAACCCAGGTTTTGGATGATTTCGGAACATGATAATCCTCCTTGTATATCCATCCAATCTTCTTTCCCATAAATCCAAAGAAAGTCAAATTTCAACTTGTCCATTCCTCTTTCAACTAATGGATGTCTTGCATCCGCCCCTGGAGCCAATAAACAATTGAGCATATATTCTCCAGATCCAGGCAGCTGAAAGATTCCATATGCATATTTATGAAGTCTTGTGGACTCTTCCTCGGGTAATTTGGCAAATCTTCGCAGAGACCACATGCTAACCACTTTAGAACCTAAGGGACCCGCTTTACGTACAAGCACAAATGGAGAAATATTTCTTTCCCATAATTTGGCAAAATATGTAGGAACTGAGACTTCTTTCTGATGTTTTATGACCGCCCCTGGACTGATCATAAGCAATTTTTGACAAAATTCGGGTGCTTTACGAATTCCGTAAGTTGCCATTAAGTAAGCACCCATGGAATGAGCCGCAACAAGAATGTTTTCTTTTGGCACGTCACCCAAACGTTGGCGATGCCACTCCGCGTACGAGTCATGAAACCAAGCTTCTACTTCATCCAACTTTTCCAAGTCAAACGGAGGTCTAGACAGACATCCATAACCTAGTAAATCAATGGAATGTATACACCATTGGTCCAGGGGATGCAGCGAGATTTCATCAAAGTTCTTGAGCCAAAATCCCAAACCTCCTCCATAACCATGAATCATAATCAAATGATTCATCAGAGAATGGTCGGCTTTAGATTTCCCGGGAGGATAAATGACAAATTCATTGATAAAGTTGCCATTTCCAATATTTACTTGTAGAACTTCCGAATGCCTACCAGAAGCGTCAGCTTTGGGGTAGAAAGGGAGCAACAGAAGCAAGTCATGCTGGAAAACCAAGGGGTTATCTCTGAAACTATAATCGTTGATCAGATCCTGAATACTATAAGGGAAAGACAGCAGGAAAAGCTTCAGCAATGGAACCAGAGTAGGGTGCGTCAGACGCTTGTATTGGGCTTGTTGATGGGGCAGTTCCTTGTTGGATTTAAGCCTAGAAGTAGCCTTTTTCACCGCCGTGTTCACTACATCCCTAGAAGCGGTATTTCTGAGAGCCCGCAACGATGAAAACACTCTTTTGGAGATCATGTTGCAAAATTATTTAAAACATACAAATGGCAGCAACAGAATTAATGTGAAATTTTTTTTTTTGCATAACGTTAAAAAGAAATAGATGGTCAGGATTAATGGTGGGTGATAGAGGGGGTTGAAAGAGAGGAAGATGATGCGAAAACAAGATTGTCGAGGTGACTGGATAGAGGCAGATTTAGTTGATTAGATGACGCACCGAGAAAATAAGTAGAAGCCCACAGAACCGTGGGTACGATGATCAGTAGAGCAGTGAGCAGCTTATTGGTTAAATAGCACAAAATTGTATATAGAAAGTCTCTGCCACATGGGAAGGAACACCGATGAACACCGATGAATACCGGCAGGTCAGAAAAAAAAGTGCAAGGGCACTTTAGCTAGCGCGGTAAAAATGAACATAATAAACATGACATATCAACATGACATATCAACAGACATATCAACAGACATATCAACCGACATACCAACAAACATATTAACAAGCTTGTTAACAAAATGAATTTGATAATATATAGATTATAATATAATGATAATGATTATATCTATACAATCAACGAATCACTTGAATTAATCAATGCTCGCAATTAATTTCTATGCAGCTATAGATTTAGTGATATATACCAATCGCTAAACTTTATTGAAATGTGGTGCATAATAAATGTGAGAGGGTCCATAGGAAACTAGCCAATTTCAAATCAGATCGTTTCTTTTGAAATTGCCCGTACTTATAGTCATGATTTAGAAAGTTAGGAAAACTATACAGATGTCCGAGATGCTTAATGACTTTGTTTAGAATAAATTGGCTTAATGAATTATTTTAATTGCTCGTTTCATTTTGTAGACAAGGCACTGAAATAGGTTGACATGAAATTAGGTGAGGTTTGAAAATGTGAAACTCAAGATTCAGATGGTTATAACCTAGGTGCCATCTCACATGTTATAGATCTATTGGCATGAATATCTTGACATATAACTATTGATAGCATTATAGATGGGATGTAAGCAAATACTGACAGTAAGATTTTATTATTATATTGATTTGTAATTAGGTAATCGATATTCTAAATCGTGGAACTTTTAGTTAGTTCTAGGATAGTCCATGGAAAAATGGAATATTTGAATCGAATTATTAGGGCAAGTAAAGTCTGAGAGATTTAAATATTTAATTTACATCAGTTGCGAGTAGAAGAGCATTCTTATTGCATTAAAGTGATTTGGAACATGATTTGAAACAACTTGTTGAGATGGAGAAGAAACAATACAATAATTGAACATATTGCTTGAAATCTTGGGTGGACAATAAAAAAATAATTATGGGGCTCGACTATTGTTCGTACAAAATTTAAAAACACCTGTAGAACAAGAACAAGAAGATTTTTCCCGCTTAATATTAAAACGCACTATTTATATGCACCTAGACATTGTAATACTTATAAATCGTAAGTTTTCACTGGAGGTGGGAAGGCAAATTATACTAGGTTTTGTATGGTTCAAATAAAAATCTTTTAACCTCAATGTGTAGATATCTGATTGATCAATGCATAGCAATGATCGGGGCATCTAACATTTGCAGTAGACATAGCGATCGTTTTCAATTTTTTGACAGAATTAATTCTGGGCATCGACTAAACTGGCTGGACTACAAGTCGTCTATGTAGATACAATATAATATCAAAAGAAAATTACATACAATACTGAAACTCTTGGTTTCTAAGCATTTTTAAACGGTATATGTGACTTGAGAATAGTTTACAATAGGAATATCGTAATGCATTGTAAGATAACATGTCAGAAAATTAAGTTTTTCTCTAAAATTCAAATCCCTTATGCACTTGCAAACTCCCTTTCTTTCTTTTTCAAATTACCATATTCAAAAACTGCATTTGTCAATCTTTGAAACGTACATTTGATTTCAAAGTTTATAAAAAAGATGATTGGATGGAAAAATTATTTTTTACTGGTTCGCATTATCTGATCGTATAATATTACTTTATTCCTTTAGAAAAGAAAAGTTTTCGCACATATTTCATGAGTAGTAACTACAATATAGCCAATAGAGGAAAAAGTACAAAATTAAAAAAGCAATAAATATCATCCTTTTTACATATCAGAAATAGACATATTAAAGAAATATTAGTTTGAAATTGATTTTTCGTAATTCTATAACCAGTTACCGGGTTGCGAGGTGTTAAATAAAAGTTTATCAAAAAAAATATGTAGTGAAAAAGGTCAGTTTTGTACATATAGTGGTAATGTATGAAAAAAAGTAAAAAGTAATCAGATTAAATAGAATCAAGATAATCACTCCTGCTTTTAATAGTATAGAACAACAAAACAATACTAAAATGGTTAATTGTATTGACCGTCTTCTCAATAGAAGATTTTCTCAATAGAAGATTCATCTCGAATAAATTGTAACCAGCATCTCTTGTCTTTCGTCTCTTTGTATTAAAGCCTCAAATTTGAACTGTTTGCAGAATATTCAGTTCCATGTTTCCTCTTTTTGAAGCCCTAACAATATATTTTTTATGCACTCGAGTGATTTATCTAGGTTTTTTTTTCGTTCTCATACTATTCATTCCATCTAAAAAATAGCCGCACACCGTAAACTTTTTGCCCGACTTGTATCTAATTGGCCTGAGCTTGTGCGAAGCCGGTTCATAGTTAATTATCTGATCAATCTTTTATATATAAAAAAATCCGCATTGCGAGCAGTTTTTTTTTGAAGCTGTGGTTTTAATTTGCTCATATATTCACAATGAGAACTTCTAGTCAGTTTCTCTTTGTCTTCTTGGCCTTGTTTAGTCAAGCTTTCGCCGAGACTCACACTTGGTACTATGAAACTGGATGGGTTACTGCTAACCCTGATGGAGCTTACGAGCGTGAAGTAATTGGTTTCAATAATACTTGGCCATTACCTATCCTTCGTGTTACCAAAGGTGACAGAGTCGAACTTTACTTAACTAACGGTTTCACTGATAGAAACACTTCTTTACATTTCCACGGTTTATTCCAAAATGGTTCTAATCAAATGGATGGTCCAGAAATGATTACTCAATGTCCTATTCCTCCTGGTGAAACTTATTTATATAACTTTACTGTTCCAGATCAAGCTGGTACTTATTGGTACCATTCTCATACTTCTGGTCAATATGGTGAAGGTATGAGAGCTGCTTTTATTATTGAAGATACTGAAGATTTACCATTCGATTATGATGAAGAAATCGTTTTAACCGTTTCTGAATGGTACCACGATACTTCTGACACTCTTATGAAGAAATTTTTAAACCGTTTCAATCCAACTGGTGCTGAACCAATTCCTTCTAACTTACTTTTCAATGATTCTCATAATACTGAATGGGAAGTTAAACCAAATACTACTTACTTTGTTAGAATTGTTAACGTTGGTAGATTTGTTTCTCAATACCTTTATATGGAAGATCATGAATTTACTGTTGTTGAAATTGATGGTGTTTATGTGCAACCAAACACTACTTCTATGATTTATATCACCACTGCTCAACGTTATGGTGTTTTAATTACCACCAAGAATGAAACTTCTAAGAATTACGCTTTTATGACCGGTTTTGATACTGATATGTTGGATGTTATTCCTTCTGATTTGGAATTAAACAATACCAATATCATCTCTTATAACTCTGATAACGATAAGCCATCTGAATACGTTGTTGATGAATATGATTTCGTTGATGATTTCTGGTTACAACCAGTTGTTAAGGAAGAAATCATGGCTGATGCTGATCATGTTGTTACTATTGATGTTGCTATGGATAACTTGGGTAACGGTGTTAACTATGCTTTCTTCAACAACATCACTTTTGTCAAGCCTGTCACTCCTGCTCTTCTTACTGCTCTTGCTGCTGATGAAGACGTTGTTGCCAATGAAGTTATTTACGGTACCAACACTCACTCTATTGTTTTACAAAAAGATGAAATTGTTGACATTGTTTTGAACAACTTGGATACTGGTAAGCATCCTTTCCATTTACACGGTCATATTTTCCAAGTTATTGCCCGTGGTGAAGGACGTGATGATGATGAATCTCCAGTTTCATTTGCTGATGATGAAGCTAATGCTGTTATTCGTGACTACCCAGCTCGTCGTGATACTTTGTACGTCAATCCTCAATCTTATATCGTTATGAGATTCAAGGCTGACAATCCAGGTGTCTGGTTATTCCATTGTCATATTGAATGGCATTTGGACCAAGGTTTGGCTCTTCAATTCATTGAAGCTCCCCAACAAATACGTTCCAACTCTTCCCAAGCTCTTACTTCTTCTCACAAGAACTCTTGTGAGAAGTTGAGTATTCCTTACAATGCCAATGCTGCTGGTAACACCAACTTTTTGGATTTGACTGGTGAAAACGTCCAAGTCAAGGCCTTACCTGCTGGTTTCACCGCTAAAGGTATTGTGGCTCTTGTTTTCTCTTGTATTGCCGGTTTCCTCGGTTTATGTGCCATTTCTTGGTACGGTTTACAAGATATCAAGAATGTTGAAGAAAGAGTTGCTCGTGATTTGGATGTTGATCTTGATGATGAAGAAGTTGAAACTCAAGTTGAAGCTTCTTCCTCCTCAGACATTGTCGAAGATTCTTCTTCTGCTGCAAGAAAGTAAATGATCAATGAATCCTAGCCGAAGACTAATAACTTAAATTATGGCTATTTTTTATTGTGATAAATGAACTGATAAACCCATCAAGGCAGCTCATCAAAACGGTAAGTTTGAAAATATGTGTGTAAGTGAAGTGACTGTTTTGAGAGCGATATGTTTGCCTACCCTCCCCGATTCAATACATATAATGTATCCGAAATATTGTAGACAACGTAAATATCTAATTGTAGATGCCTATAAGGATACGTAGATATTCACAAGCAACTAAACAAAGCGCTTAGTGCTATCTAACCAATATCTATGTCACTGGTCAAGCCGCACCATAATCGCACCAAAAACCGCACCCAATTTGCATATTAGTCCAATTTCATACTTTTGAAGTTTATAAAATATACTCGATTCAATGATTGAAGCAGTGTATTTTGCCGATTCTACCAACACTTTGGTGTTTGAGTACATGTCAAACCTTCAATCACCCCATTTTGAGTCTCTTTCAAACCTCATCCATACAAATACCACCGAGGAGTTACCATTCATCAAGATCAATGCTGACTACTTTTTATGTTACCAGAAATTGAAAAATATCACCATCTACACCTTGTGTTCTAACACCAATGCGCCCAATCCATTACAACCATTGGTATTTTTACAAAGACTTGTATCAAGCATGTCTCAGTTTTTTGGCTCGCCCGTTACTGCGTCCAAAATAGAGGTCAATAATGATACTCTTCTTCTCATATTGAATGAAATGATTGGTGATGGAATACCCAACGTAACCGACCCTAATCAAATGAGAGACCTTGTTCCTTACAAGAGTCTTTTTTCTAAGTTTTTGGGTTCCGTGGGCACGGATTTAGGACCCAGTTTAGGTGGGAATACCACTCCTCAATTAAGGAAAAAGCTTGCGTGTGAAACAGAAACTCCTTGGAGACGTACCAATGTTAAATATAACACAAACGAGATGTTTGTAGATTTGACTGAAACTATCAATGTAATTATGAAACCTCAGGGTAAAACCTCGGTAGGGGTGTATGAATTTTATGCTAATTCATCTTCAGGGAGATTATCTCCAATAACAGGATCTATCAATGGAAGAATTCAATTCACTAGTCATTTATCAGGCACTCCACAGTTGAAATTATCTTTACAAACTTTTGGTCTGAAGATAATTGCTCCTTCTATGCATAAATGTGTTTCTTTTAATAACAATTCATTACTGTTCATCCCACCTGATGGAAAATCAACTTTATTTCAATATCTGGTGGATGTATCGCCACTGAATGTAGGATTGGTTAATGTTGATTTGATCACAGGTTTAGGGAAAAAGAAAAATGAGTTTGAACTTCGTCTTTTCATTAAAACCCATCCTACCACCAAGAAAATAGAAAATTTACTGGTAAAAGTAGTGGCTCCTTCACGCATTGTAAATATTAAGCATACTAGAATAACTCATGGGGATTGGATCAACAATGGAGATAATACAGGTGAATGGAAAATGCGTTCAATATCCACCGGAGTGCAACCTATTTTCAAAGGAATTCTTTTGGCTACAGATAGTGAAAGTGATTTAGAAGGAGAAGACGAAATGGGCGATTTATTGGAGGTTTCAGATGATCCAATTGTTCCAGAATATTGCTCGTTATCTTATGATTGTAAAGGATCATTACCTCTGGGGATCAAAGTGGATTCTTTAATGATAATGTCTCATAATGGAATAGGTGAATCAGGAGCAAATCCATACAAGGGAGTGAAATATATTACCAAAACAGGGGATTATGTTGTGCGCCTGAGATAATCAGATAATAGAGTAGCATAAATAAAGAAATCAAATAATATTTACTTGAGAGAAAAACACTTGAATTGACTTGATTGTTTATTTACTAGGCTAAATGTTTATATTGCTTGCATTGAATGATTTGCTAGCATTTGACTTGAAAATGCCCTTTAATACTAGGCTAATCAGTACGGCGTTGCTCTAATGTTAATATAAGGTACAAAAGCATGGAAAAAAGCGTAAGCGTATCATCTACTGACTCTTCTTCTTATTCTTCTCCTTTTGAGCGTTCTTAATCAATACATTACCCACAAACAGGCCGACCCCAAGGGCTGCAACCAACAAAAGCAGGAAAGGTAATATGATGGCAAAAGTGCGAGGCAAAAACAAGCTTTGAAGAGCACTTGCTTCATCAATAAATGGGAGAACAAATACCCATACGGTGTAATATAAGAATACTGCAACTGCAACAGCCAACATCACGAGACCGACCAATTTATCAAACTATTAGTTAATATGTGTGCTCACAGGGATCTATCTATCCCTTACAGACCCTCAAATAGGTCTACATCAACCAAACCGCTATTGTACGTACCATGTTCTATTGTGTTACGTGTTGAAAACGCGTAGAAATATTGAGTATACAGACACAACAGCACTAGATTTTGAAATATGAGGTTTCGGTCCACATGCACTCCAGCTAGTCATTTCAATTTAATTTTATTTTTAGTTTGATTAATTCATTTTTACAGCCAATGTTCTCCAAACTTAAGCTGAAAAAGGCTCCTCTTTCCTTGAGTAATGTATCCAATGCGCTCAAGCTGCTGGGGAGTCCCGAGGTCTCACTTCCAGATGTCAAAATGAAAGACATTGAACTCTTTCCTACCACCCAGATTGGACTTGACGGAGAAGTGGTGGCTGTGGCCCATGATCCAATTCAACTGCTTCTTGCTGTAGCTACAGCGCAAGGAGATGTTAGAGTATACGGTCGTGGTTCGGTACAAGTGATTTTTGATTTCAATCTGCGCTCCCAATGGATTGATCTTCGATTTGTAAGGGGTGTTTATCTTGTTGCCGTTCTGTCTGGTGGAATCACCGTAATTTCATTGCATCAAAAGAAGGTCTTACATCTGTATTCTCCAGGTGGTATAGTCACGTCAGTTGCTCTGGACCCAGCTTGTGATTTTGTGGCATTAGGACTACACAACGGAGCAGTTTTGTTCTATGACGTAGATCGTTTATCTGCCACTCCTATGAGAACCGATAATCTACAAAAAAAAGTGCTTCCAAAGGAAAAATTACTGCCTGTACATGTGGTTGAATGGCATCCAAGACAACCCGGCGTAGTTTTGGTATCATATAATCATTGTGCAGTTATTTATAACATTGCCACAGGTCAAATGGTGGGGTTTAGTAGGGAAGGAGAACCAAAGAAGGGCCTTTTTAGAAGTACACCAATTTTAGAAGTGATTGAAGCTCATTTCCATCCTAATGGACTTCATGTTGCTGTTTTATACGCCAATGGACAATTGCTGATATTTGACTCGGATCTGGGCAATTTGATTACTACCAGACCTGAATTGACCGATTTAGATTTACATCTGTTCCGTTGGTTAGCAATGAAAGATCCTGAAAATACTCAGATTGTCATTGCTGGTGATTCTCTTCATTCTATTGATTTAGGCTTGACTTTAAAGTATTCTTTAACTCTGGTTGAAAAGCAAGCTCAATTTTATAACGCTCCCAAAACTTACCAATATAGTTCTATTACAGGGGAGAAAATGATCCCAATTTGCTCAAATCCCTACTTCAATGGATGTGGAGATCCTTATTCACTTTTGTTTATATCTAAAGGGATTATAAAATTGGTACCTTTCCCTTCGAAATCCATAACTCTTGCAATTCCACCATCTCTCCTGCTTGTTTGTAACAAAGCCATTTTTTCTGCTATTGAAATGGTTAAAAAAGTTGATTGGTATAGTGTTGCAGCATCCCAATATGGTGGGATAAGTGAAACTTCTTTTGTGTCTGGTGGTGCTCCTGCTCCAAAGGCAGTGAGACCACTTGGTGTAGATGATGCATGTCGTAACATTTTGATCACAGGGCATGAAGATGGGTCTGTACGTCTTGTTGAGGCCAACAAAACTGATGATGGTAGTGAACAAGTAGATTTCAAACTTCATCGTCAAGCTCCTGTTCTTCGTGTCTCTGCTGCAATTGCTGCAAGAGAATTAGTTGCCGTGATACCCGGAGAAATTGTTCTTTGTAAGTATGGAAAAGCTAAAGATCAAACCACTTCTACTGTTCATACAAGTATGGATTTAACTATCAAAACAATTCCTCAAACTGTAATGAGGTCGTCAGTATCAAGCTTTTTCCCACATTCATCTATTGAAATAGAAGAAGAGGTTCTGGCTATTTCTGTTAATGATACGGGATTCGCAGCTATTTGTTTTGAGTCAGGAAGGTTGGTTGTTCTTGACGTTCTGCGTGGTCCAGCTATAATTCTTAATGACAAATTATCTCATTTTGTTCCTTCGGTAGCTGATTGTGTTGGACAAACTGTGAATTTTCTGATTCAAGAGTATAACAACGAAGGGTTTTCATCTATTATTCTTCTGATTGGTGGGACTGGAGGTGCTTTTATAAACTTTAAGATTATTCCTCAAGCCAATGGTGCGTTTGAATGTGTATTTGCTGATAAAACCATTGGTCTCACTTACCGAGAAGCAACGTCAATCAATAAAATTATTCCTGTTGCATTCAAAGGTGAACTGGCAGTAGGATCATTGGACATTTTCCACAGGTTGGCAACTGGAGTTGTTATTCCTACTTATATGATCACCACATCTTCTAGAGATATCAGAGTTATTCGTTTACCTAAGCAAAAATTAGCTCATAAGGTGTTCGATGATGAGATTGGGGCTACAGGATTAATCAGATTTAGAGGAGGAACCGTTTTGGGTGTTTACTTGAAAACAGGAGTTATTAGTTTACTTCTGATTCCTCAACTTAACGACGTTTATCATGCCAATTTTGATAAAGAAACTCAGAAGCTCACAAGCTCAATCGCAACACATGCAAGCCTGTTTATTCTTGAAACCGGAGAAGTTTACATTGCTAAAAGTGCAGCTGAATATTCCATTGTGACACCATACTTGAAAGGTGCTCGCAAACCAGAACGTGCTACTGATAAATTGTTTAATGAAAATGTTATATATCCGCTTAAACCTCAAACTGGTATGGCTCAATGGGTCAAAGGAGGGCTGCCATATTTGAATTCAGATGATTTGGCTCTTTTAATAGCGGGACCCAACAGAAAACCGGCGAAACATCAAGAAAGTGTTCTTGCTCATAACATTTCACCGGAGGCCAATCCAAATCAAGGATATGGTGCTGTTCCAGTAGAAGATAAAGGTTATAAGGATCCTGTTAGAAAGGCAGACAAAAAAGGAGGGTACGGATATAACTTTGGTGGGCAAGGATTTATGAGGACACTCCAAGATGGACTTAATAATGCAGAAGAGACTTTTCATGGTTATGCTAATAACGTTTCAGAAACAGTTAACGAAGGAATGCTGAACACTACCAATAGTTTTTATCTGGCTGCAATTAAACATAAAGCTGGATTATAGGATAAAAATAGAGTTCTACAAGTGTCTAATGAGGAAGGTAATTGCAGAGGTGCGGAATAGAGTAAGCTCGAGTCAAATTTACGGAAGTGTTTGGGGTGGGGGAAATAACCTACTGTCTAAGTTGTGAAAAGTGGAGAGTCAAAGACAAAGAAGAATATGATTCTAAGTAACACTTTCAAACAAAAATAAAATTCAAAAACCAGAGACATCAAGTTAAAAAAAATAAAACTCTTCGCCACTTGCCTGTCAAGTATTAAAAACTATAAATTTCAGGTAGTTGGTGAATGATTAACAAAATTCTTTAATGGGAACGGTATATAAAAAACTTCAATTAGAAGTATTGGAAAAATAATTTGTAGTATGGTTTTGTAGATTGAGGGAAAGATTTAGAGAAGACATTCAAAGGGCATTTTGAGAGGGGACATGGAAAACACGCCAGGTAACTTATTACGGAACAAACTGTATATTTTAAATAGGAAATTAATGCGATGAGAAGAGTAGCGGTCTTAGAAAAAGGTTGCACACAATCTCAAGTTGATTGAAATTGAACATAGATAAGAGACAATTTTAACAACAAGTCAACGTCATTGGTCGTCAACATGTAGTCACATTAAATAAAAATCTAAGATTTGATCTATCAAATTGAAGAGTTTGAAAAAAGGCAAATTGTGTCATATTTGAAAAATGCCGTCTTCTCAAGAAAGAGCTGTGCAGTCTCCTTTCAAATATATTTCCATAGTTTATTTTTGATTATTTCTCAATTGTTAAATTTAAAGATTGACGTATTTTCTTTTTTTTCTGTCAATCAATCACTAAATAATAAAGTTAATTTCTCATGGAAGCAATTTTAATTTGATAAAACATCTTGAATAAGAGACGTTATAAAAGGGTTTAATACGATCAAGAATGAGAATGAGAAAATAAAAGAGGATTAGAAGAAATACATTTGCCAGTTGCTTAAAAAGCCTCCACGGGCTATATAAATCAATGCCTTATAACGGATGTGATTGACTAATTTTACTATTTTTTCTATTTTTCTATTTAGATTTTTTTTAATTTTTGTGCTTATGTTCTATAGTAATTTGAGTGTTTTTACCCTTTATTTTGTTTTGTTCGCACTCATTAACGCAACGCTTTGTTCCTGAACCGGTACACAATACGGCGTTTCATCTGCAACCGAAAAAATGCCCCAAAATTTTGTTGAATAACAGTGAAATAGGTAAGTTTACCGTATGATTAAACTTGAGATTCATTTCTTTTTTGGTCACTTTCAAGTTATAGTTACTGATAATGATCATGTAGAACTGAAGATTCTTAAAAAAATAAAAAAAACAACCGTGATTTAAAAGTAAGTTAATATCTCTACAATTTTTTTTGTCGCTATTAGTCATCTGGTTTATTGCTTTATAAATTTATACCAAAACAAATGCCATCAGATGTTAAATCAGCACCAGAGACTAGTTCTCAAGTGTTTCTGAATGATTCTTCCCTGAATTCAGATGTAAAAATTCAACAATATGGTTCTGACAAGAAGTCTGGATGGGCTGGATTAGTCGATTCTTTTAGACGTCAAGAATCTAATGAACTTGAAGTAGGTAAACAACTCTCTAAAGAAATTTCCAAGCGTCATTTAATTACCATGGCTCTTGTTACTGGTATTGGTACTGGTTTACTTGTTGGTACCGGTAAAACTCTTCATAATGCCGGTCCTCTTTTCCTTATTATTGGTTATATAATTGTTGGTTCTTTCTTATATCCAACTTTACAAGCTGCCGGTGAACTTGCAGTTAATTATGGAGATCTTTCTGGAGGTTACAATAATTATCCAAGAAAATTCATTGATGAATCTATTGCATTTGCTGTTACTTGGAATTATTGTATTCAATGGTTATCAGTGATTGCTGTTGAATTAGTTACCGCTTCATTAACTATTAAATTTTGGAATGATAAAATTAATCCAGATGCTTGGGTTTGTATTTTTTATGTTGTCGTTCTTGCTATTAATTTCATTGGTGCCAGAGGTTGGGCTGAAGGTGAATTCATTATTGGATGTTGTAAATTATGTTTATTAGTTGGATTTATTATTATGGGTATTGTGGTTGATGTTGGTGGAGGTCCAAATCATGAATTTATTGGAGGTAGATATTGGCATAACCCTGGTTTCCATACCAATTTTAAAGGTCTTTGTACTGTTTTCGTTACTGGTGCATTTGCTTTGGGACAATCGGAATTCGTTGCACTTTCAGCTGCTGAACAAAAAAATCCTCGTAAGGCTATCCCAACTGCTTGTAAGTTAATTTTCTGGAGAATTTTGATTCTCTTTTTAGGTTCCTTAACTGTTGTTGGTTTATTGGTTCCTCATGATTCTAATAGATTAATGGGTTCTGGTGGAAGTGCTGCTTCTCACGCATCTCCATTTGTTTTAGCTGCCGAATTACATGGTGTCAAAGCTGTTCCTTCTATCATTAATGCAGTCATTTTGCTTTCTGTCACTTCAGTTGCATCTTCTGCTCTTTACTCAGCTTCCAGAACTTTACAATCATTATCTGAACAAGGCTTTGCTCCAAGTTGGTTCAATTACATTGATAAGAACGGTCGTCCATTAAGATGTCTTGTTGTATGTTCAATAATTGGTCTTTTCTCCTTTATTGCTGCTTACGAAAAGGAAGAAACCGTTTTTACTTGGTTATTATCTATTTCTGGACTTTCCCAAATCTTCACTTGGGACGTTATCGTTGTTTCTCATCTTAGATTCCGTCAAGCTTTGAAACACAACAATATTCCAATTTCCTCTCTTGGTTATGTTGCTTCCACTGGAGTTTGGGGGTCTATTTATGCCATTGTCATCCATTGGCTTATTTTGATTGCCCAATTTTGGATTGCTTTGTTCCCTTACCAAGCCAAGGGTCCAGATGCTAACTCATTCTTTGAAAATTACTTGGGTGCTATAGTTCTTCTTGCCTTCTATATCCCACACAAGATTTATAAGAGAAACTGGAGAATGTGGATTCCAATTGAAGAAATTGATATTCAAACTGATAGAACTATCTTCGATGAAGAACTCTTAGCTTTAGAACGTGTTGAAGAAGCTGAAAGAATCAAGAATGGTCCATGGTGGAACAGAGTCACCAGCTTTCTTTTTTAATGTGGTACGAAACATATATACGTGATGACGATGGATATAGAGATGTATTTATAGAAACATATATCAATTATTTAACTTTCAGTGTAATAAGACCAACGTAGAGATTTCATGGTGTGTTTATACGGGTTCCCTTCTCATTTCATTGGCCTCCTCTCATGGTGCTTGTGACATTTGAAATTTTTTTTTTTTCGCAGCCATCCATTCTCATTAGTCCTGCATCATCCACGCCTAATTCTTTCCATACAGCCATGATTGGAACCTGTAAACCCATCACCCTTGCAGGTGCCTTGAGGGCTTCCAGGATAATATGTGCTAAACAAGCATCTACCACTACTTCAAGAAACATCTTGGGCAGACCGGTGTTGTCAATACCCTCTATAATAGAGAATTCTGACGTTTACACTGACACAATCAACCGCAAAAACTTACCACAGAAACTTCATGAAAACCTTGCTTTTATCAAGGAGAACTACTTGAAAACACTTGAAATGGGTACACAAGCAACAGAACTCAAGCGGAAACGAGAGGAGTTTGAGCAGAAGATGAAAAGGAAGGAGAAAATCGAACGTGAAAAAGTGTTGGAGGTCAAAAAACAGTTTCAAGAGGTGACGAAACTTCGTAGTGAATTGTTAGATGAAATTGAAAAAAAAGCCGAGTCCTTACCACAGATTGTGCATGAACTGGTACCCTTGGGCTTGGAACCGGAATTGGTAGAACTCATCAATTGCAACTCGGTAGAACAGACTGAAGCAGAAGCACTGTCAGTTAAATCTATTTCGCACAAAATCATTGGAAAAGACCTAGGAATTTTAGAGATGGATAGTGCTTCAAGGGTTTGTGGTCATTCATTTTATTATCTCGTTGGCGATGGAATGTTACTTGAACAAGCATTAATTCAATATGGGCTTTCATTGGCTAGAAAAGCTGGTTATACTCCGCTTGCCACGCCTCTGTTAATTCGAGAAGAAGTGATTTCTGCATGTGGATTCCAACCAAGAGATAAGGGCCAAGAAAAACAGATATATACTTTGGAAGATGAGGCAGTTGTACTCTCTGGTACTGCTGAGATTCCTATTGCAGCTATACACCTGAAAAGGATATTCACTGAAACAGAATCTCAAAAATTTCCATTGCGATACGTTGGATTATCCCGAGCTTTTAGAGCGGAAGCTGGTGCCAGAGGAGCATCTGTTTCTGGAATATATAGAGTACACGAATTTAACAAGCTTGAACTTTTCCATTTTACCACTGAGGAAAATTCATACAAAGAGTTGGAAGAAATTCGATTATTCCAAACCGAATTCATTCGTTCTTTAGGTCTTAAAGCAAGAGTTCTCAATATGCCTGCCAATGATTTAGGAGCTCCAGCAGCAAAAAAATATGATATTGAAGCTTGGATGCCTGGTAGAAAAGATTGGGGGGAACTTACTTCTACTCTGGTTTGTGGTGACTACCAAGCACGTAGATTGAACATTAGATATAGAGATGCCAAATCCGGATCATTAAAACATGCAAGTACATTGAACGGTACTGCTGTTGCAGTTCCAAGAGTGATAGTTGCCATTATAGAAAACAACTATGATGCCAAATCTCAACTGATTGAAATTCCTCAAGTGTTAAGACCTTTTATGGGTGGTCAAGAAAGAATCACAAAGAATGAAACGTTATTGTAAATAGTATAGAGTTTGTATATTCCGAATCTATAACCAAGTGTATATAATAATCCTATTGCCACACATTACAAACATGTTAAAAAAAAAAAAACACTCCCCAGATTTTACATTAATCATTTCAATGGCGTACTTACTATACGTTTCTTTTCCATCACAATGTTTGGAGCTTTAAACTCACTAATTGCTTGAGAATGCAATTGATGCATTTTACGAACCTTGCCTGATTGGGATTGTGGAAAGGTTTGTTGATCCAATAATTCACTGAATTCAACGTATTCTTTTTCTAAAGCTTTGAATTCATCAAATTTGTCAGTATATGCTTCACAGAGAGAATTATATTTAATTTCGAGATTAGAATATTTCTTTTCAAGTGTAGCTTCGTTATTTTTCTCCATGATTTCAATGGAGTTTTGCTTATCTTGTAATTTTTTCTCTTTCAATTCAAGAGTTCTTTCCTTTGAAAGAATCTCATTTTCTCTAGTAATCAACTCGTTCTCTCTAAATTTCAAATTTTTCTCCTTGTCTTCAAAATATGAATCCTTCTTGCTCATTAGCTTCACTTCTAACAACAATTTTTCAAATTCTTCAGTTGGACCTTTATTTTCCTTATCATTACTCATGTCATTGATTAGTCCCAGTTGCTTTTCTATTTGATTGGTAAGAAGCTTGATTTCTTCCATTTGGTTGTGTCTCAGATTTCCAAGCTGGGCTAACGTCAGTTCGATAGACTCCTTGAGATCCTCAACAGAATTGTTGACATTATTGGTTATGTTGAGCAATTCTTCCAGGTTTCCAGCATTAGAGATCTCTTGCAATAATTTTCCCAAGCTGTTGTTGTTGTTTTTCAGTCTATCCACCAATTGGTTCAAGTCTACCCCAGTTTGGGCCACTTGAAGCTCCAATTTGTTTAGTTGATCCCGGATCAATTCTTGACCTGTTACAATGACCTCGAAATTCTGGTCAATGTTGTCATTTTGAAGGAAACTGAGCTTCCCTACGTGCAGGTGGGAAGTTTTGTTAGGCAGAACCGGTTTAAGAGCTCTTGTAGGCGTCGTTGGGTTCTCTTTGTCCTCCATTCTTTGAATGTTTTGATTTCATAAAAAAAAAATTCTAAAATGTAAACAGAAAAAAAATAAAAATAAAAGGTTTCACAATATACGATATATATTTTTATATACAAGATTCGAGATAAGGTTGCAACCATAGATTGGGGGATTCACTAGGTGCTAGAAAAAAAGTGAAGTGATTGGTTTATGTGATTGAAATTCGTCTAAATAATCGAATTTTGAATGATATGATTTAAACATGTATTTTTTCATCGGTTGAAGCTATGATTTCCATTGCTCTTTCATCTCCTGCTCTTAAATCGTCATTTTCAAGAGCATCTGCAAGCATAACCCATGGATCACGAGTTCCTCCCCAATTAAGAATACATTGACGATATTTTTCACCGGCTTCTCTATTCCATGGATCCTTTTCAAATAAATTAGACCATATTTTCTCGGCAATGGCTCTATCTAAAAGGTACAGATAATAAACAGCACCATATGAGAATAAGTGAGGAAACTTCCCATGCCAAGTTGACCATTCGTCTGCAAATACTTTTAATTCACTTTCCACTGAATGATAAACATTTGTCAGATTGAACAGATTTGATCTGACTGCATTAGAAACGTCTCCCAGATGAAGTACTTGATCCAAAGTGGCCATTTTCAATTGAATGTACAGTTCAGTTGCATCAAGAGATCCTCGTTGATTTTGAGTTTGTGCAAGTATTTTTGGATCAATCGGTTCATCTGTTTGATAATGACGAAGAATTTTACATAACACTCTTGGATCTTTGGCAAAAAATTCCATAAGTACCAGAGGTAATTCTGCAAAGTCTGTCAGACATCTGGTGCCAGCTAAGTTATGTAATTTGGTTCTACCTACCATCAGATGCATTGCATGTCCCATTTCATGAAATACGGTTTCCATCTGATCTAAAGAAAGTAAAGTTGGTGTCACTCGACCAAATTTAAATGGTCCCTGAGTGGTTTTGGCAAAATTGCACAAAAGTGAAATCACCGGTAATTGATAAGTTCCAGTTTCATCAACATGAGCAGAATTAATAAGATCTTCTTCGGCACTCTTTTCTCTCAGACAGACAATAGTGAAATGAGAAGGTAAGACTTTAGGAGACCAAAAATCCAAATAAAGATACCCTAAAGTTGTGTTAAGTGAATTGTCAACAACTGCGATCTTACGAACTTGGGAATCATCCCATGTCTCTCCAGGAAGTGTCTTCACAGGCTGAAGTGATATGTTATAGATCGAGGTAAAGAGTCTAGATAATCCACTAATCACAGTACCCACTGAAAGGTACGGGGAAATATCAGGTGGTGCTGAGAATTGTGACCTATAAGAGCTCATAAGATAATCACGATCCCATGGCTTTATTTGGGTGAATAATTCCAACAAATCCAGTTCGTCTACCGAAGTGGAAACAGAATTCAAACTTTCCACGTATTGATCATCAACATTACTTGAAATTAATTCTTTAAGTTCCTTTTGAACACCAGGTTTTAACTCTGCCTTCAATTTATCTAAAAAGGTCATTACTCCGCTTGGACTACGGGCCATTTTTTCTTCTAATTGATAAGATCCAAAACTGGATTGGCCTAATTTATTTGCCAAAGCTGCTCTTAAAACCAAGAATCCTTCGAGCAATTCTATTTGTTCCTTTGGGGCTGAATGTAATGCTATCCACACCCTTCTTCTGATTTCTCTATTTGAACATTTGGTCAATATTTCATAAGCAATATGTCCATCCAAAGGAATAGACGTTCCTGGAATAGCTCCTGCCTTGACTGAGTATTTGGATATCATATTCCTCAACTCTGTAGACAAACTTGCCCATTCTTCGGTGGATATCTCACACCAGTACAGTTCGAGTTGTTGAGCTCCAGAAGTATACATCGATCCACAAATCAGGATCTGTTGCGTTATTTCAACAAAAAAGTTTCTAGTTTCATCGTCCATATCTATACCAGACCGTTCAAAATCCTTGATTAAGTAGTTTCCCACTGCAATTTCTTCGTCCGATAAATTGGCAGCTTCTTGATTCATGGCGTCTTTCAACGCCTTGTAAAGAGCCACGTTGGTATTGAGTTGGTTCATGTACTCAAACATCATCTCATGGGTCTGCTGAGCTGCAGCCACCCACCTTGAGCCTGGATGTGCCACTCTAATGAATTCAGCAACGTCGATTGCCCTACAAAGAGTGTCAGATAACTGATCCATTTTGCGTACTACATCCTTTTTCGGAATGTTTGGACTCACAAGATACGCAGCCAAAGCTTTGGCTTCTTCTAACTGTAATTTGGCAAACTTCACGAGCCCCTTAGGTGACTTCAATGCTTCGTTTCTGAACAATCCAGTGGATTCTTTGTGTGTCATCGAATACAAAGGTGAAAAGCTTGACTCACGGCTTGTTGTCCACTCTTTAAAGAACTTCTGATCATCAAATATCTTTTTTGTGAACTGAGGACTCGATTCCGAGGCTAGATACCGCCTTGAGCATCTTGTAAGGCCAGATATTCGTCGAATGTATGGAAACATCAGTGGAAGATGGAGAAAATCGTATGCAGGGATGACTTGCAACAGTCGTGAGATTGAAAATTAAGAAAAAAAAATGGTGGAAAATAACCATAGTAGCAAATCAGCGATAGTGAGCAAATCAGCAAAGAAGCTGGAAGTGGGATTATATTTAGTGGGTTGTATGAGGAAAGATTTAGGGTAGAAATTCATGTTTTTAAGTAATCATATTTGAAGTATTCAGCATACAGAGTGTCAAACTGAGCAAGTATGTATAAATATGGTGATAAAAAAAATCCACTAGTCAGTGGGAGAGACATAAATTAGACGCAGGTAATAACCAAACTAAAAGAAACAATTGAAGGTGGGCAGGCGCCATAAGAAGCTAGGGTAAGGGATTAAATCAAAGGACCAAATGTAAAAACTAAATGAATGGAAGCGGAATGAATAGTATTGAATTGATCAAACAAACAAACAAACAGTTGTGAAATGAAATAGAGGCATACCTAATTAGTGAAAAAAAGACATACCTAACAAATAATTACTCAACACATTATCTGTCTAAATGCACGTTGTCCACATACCAGAACGCAACACTATTTTCCGCATAATCAAGAAACTGTAAATTTATAATTGGCTTCACTCCGCCAACCTGGAACATAACCATACAATCCCGACCGAATTTTGCATTGTTCTGCCCAGTCTAAGATTTCTAACCAAACTGAAACTATTTCAGAATACGAAATACCCTAAAACATACTAATATCTGCTTGATACAAATGCAAAAAAAGTACCAAGCTTGTAAAGTTTAACGGTGGTACAGAAAATAAAACACCAATTCATCGAATTATATGCAAACAGAAACGTTAACAGGGTGTAGAATATGTAGCATAGACAAGAATAGGGTTGTTAACGTGACATTAAAATAAAGAAAACTAACACTAAAATCAAGAAAAATTAACACTAAAACAGATAATTAACACTAAAATAAAATAAGTTAAGCATTAAATGAACACTCACTTAACCACCAGATCAACATCGATATATGACAATTTATGAATGATACAAAACACATTTTATAAATTTTATTGACCAAATTCATGTATTGAATGGCAATGTTTAATATGCCATCATCAATCATCCATCAAATGTTTAACTCTGCTTTCACGTATTCATCTGTCATTTTACCTGTTTGGTGGCTTATACCCAGAATGATATCATTCCTGTACATACCTACATAAGAAGTTTAAATTAATTGTTGATCTGCAGGAGTTGAGCCAGCTCACTATTACTGTAAATCATTTCTTCCAATTGCTGAATCCCCCAGAACCATGAGTGATCCAAAGTCTCAGCAGGAAATGGGGTCGCCGCGCAAGAGACATGCCGGCGATTACAAGTTTGGTGCCCGCATAGGGGAAGGGCTGTATCTGTCAGTCTATTCCGCTCAGGATATTCACACCAACAGGACTTTTGCTATCAAAGTTCTTCTGAAAAGACATATAGTGAAGGAGGATAAGATCAAGTACGTCAACATAGAGAAAACTACGCTTCATAGATTGGGACAACAGCATCCGGGCGTGGTCCAGCTCTACTGTACGTTCCAGGACGAATCGTCCTTATATTTTGTTTTGGATTTTGCTGAATATGGGGAGTTATTGAGTATAATTCGAAAATTTGGCCTGTTAAGTGAAAGCGTAGCCAAGTTTTATATGGTTCAATTGATAGATCTGATAGCATTTATACACTCCAAGGGAATTGTACATCGTGATTTGAAACCGGAAAATATCTTGGTTGGCTCTGATTTGAATATTAAGATTACTGATTTTGGTGCTGCCAAATTATTACCTTATGAGGATTCAAATGAAGAACTGGGAGAACTGTCGGGATCCTCAAGGAAAGGTTCCTTTGTTGGGACTGCTGAGTATGTTCCCCCAGAGCTTTTAAAGCACAATGCCTGTGGGTTTGAATCTGATGTTTGGGCTTTGGCTTGTATACTTTATCAATTTTTTCATGGTAACCCCCCTTTTAAAGGGTCTACTGAATACTTGACTTTTGAAAAAATCATCAAAATTGATTATAAATATCTATTCAACGTACCCAAAGAAGTATCTCAGATTATTGATGATATCTTAGTGGAAGATCCAGCAAGAAGACCAACTCTTGAGCAATTAATGGCTTATCCTTGGTTCAGAGATGTCAAATGGGATAGAGCCTTCATTTGGGGACGGAAAGTACCTCGTTTAGAAGGTTATAGAGAAGGCCAACAGCCTTATGTACCAACTTTGAAAAATGGACTGAACAGACATACAAATAAGAATAATAGTTATCATCAACTTCAGAAAGACATTCTGCGAGGTGAGATTGTGGTACCGGTAGTAAATAAGCGATCTGGAGGAACTGTTCCTGGAACTCCTGAGAGTCCAAACAGAATTCCAAATCAAAGAAGCCCCAACAGCGTGGCACCGGGTCAATCTTTGAACTATCATCAATATAACCCATCCATGCCTCCTATTCAAGCTGGTAAAATGATCCCAGGTCAGTTACTGGTACAAAACTCAGGTCAAGGCGCACCATTGCATCAATCACAACCAGTACCAATCCAACAAACTGGACACTCGCCAATTGCTATGAACCAAGCCATCCCTCCTGTCGCTGGAACGGCTGGAGGGTCAAGAATGCCTACTCCATACCAAGCCACTGGGAGCCATGCATACAAAGCTTTAAATGGTGGTTTACCCAGTAGTTATCAACTAAATCAACAAGCCAACCCAAATCAGGGACCAGGTCCTCAAAATGGTTATTACCCTCTTCGCAAATCAAACTCTCAAAGGACGCCTTCGCCAACAAAGGGTAAGTTAACCCTCAACACAATTCAACCAGGGTCTTCTAAACTTGAACCAAGTCCAGATATTTCTAACAGACCTCCACCATTAAATCCAGCTTTAGCTGCAGCCAGTAAATCAATTAAAACACAAAACAAACAATCCACCTCGCCATCCATTTCTTCATCTTCTAGAATGGCTCCAGTGGGAAGTACAGTGGTGAAACCTGCTGTATTGCCCAAAAGTTTGAGTTCACCAAAATTGCCTGAAGCACCTAAAATGAAAACAGAAAGTCCAAAACTGAGTCCGAAACTTGGTTCAAAAGCAAGAAATGTGTCATCTTCAACTTCAAGATCAATTAATTTGACTGAGGTTTCATCTTTATTAGGACCCCATGAAAAGATATTGAAAATGGATGCCATTTTAAAGACTCAAATTGGTCATAAAGACCTTAGAAGAAGTACAGCACCTCTCGATGACAATATGATTGATAAGTTAATTCGCACTCATAAAAACACTCTTAGTTCTAAAGCCATTCCGGTGATTTGTGTCATTACCAACCAAGCAAGAGTATTCTTTGTTGATAGCAGACTCAATGTCATGAGAATTGATTTAAAAGCCAATAATGGAGCAGACTATCTGATGTATGATTATGAATTTGAAGAAGAAGAAGAGAATACAGGAGCTAACCAATTACTGAGTAATGGTGGAGATGGATATCTTATACTTGAACTTATTCGTGAAGGAGGGGATTTGATCTTTTTGAAGCGAATTCAAATGACTGATCTGCTTCTGTTGAGGGAAAGAATCAAAGTAATTAAGAAAAATGGAGATGAAATAAGATTAGGGCCAAATTATGGATGGATTGATTGTTTATTGTTAGCCAAAGAAATGGTTTCCAATAGTAAAAAGGAAGCTAAACCAAAGACCACATCAACTACCAAGCAAGGGAAAAAGGTAGTTAAAAAGGAAGACAAACAACAGATTAGTAAGTTTGCATACGCTGCTGCTGCTGCAGTACATAAATAGCATGATAGATGTAAGACATAATAGATAAAATTACTTTTTTATTAAAAAAAAAACTTGATTTTTCAAATGTAATTAGTATTATTGTTGTTGACGTTATAACATTATGATATTAATTCTATTTACATGATTTGAAAGTCGAAGACTTTTTAAATTCACCTATCCAATCGTAGTCACCACATTTATCAATCAAAACCTCCACTGTTTGATCTCTAATTATTCTTTCTACATTTTGTTCATTTTGGACCCAAAGCCTAACAGAGTCGGAAAGATCATAACGTTTTTGAATTTTAGAATTGAAATCTTTCTTAGCATAAGGATCAGTTCTTAAATCGAAATCTTCGGCTTTTGTTGCTTGATCCTTTAAATGGGTTTTTTGACGTAAAGTTTGAGCATAATCATTACAGAAATCAATTATTTCTGATCGATTTTGCCATTGAGGAGCAATTTTAGAATGGAAATACTCATGACAATCGTTGACTTCATTAAGGTGTTGCCGGATAGTATCATCAGTAGCTATTCTCAGGAGTCGTAAAAAGGTTTTGATTCTGGAAGCAGAAATGCAATTCTCTGGGGTTAGAAGCTGAGAAGGGGTTGAAGTCGGTTTATCTGGAGGAGGAGATCTTGAAAACATGAATGCTGGATGTTGTTTCCTGAGATTTGTCTGAAGAAATCAATATTTTGAATGAGAATGATAACAATTGCCACTGGGAGGAAAAATCATTCAAGGGTGCGACTATTGAAAGGGGAAGAGGAGATAAAACAATCAAGTGAGAATACAGGAACTTTAACACCGTAAAGGAAGACAAATGTTAGACAAGAGTAAGAGTCGGGTTGTTTTGTTTGATCCTTATGATTTTTTGTAATTTGAGATTCTACCCATCTACGATATGGTCATAGTAAACGCAGTAATGGTTATAAACACAGTAATAAGTAATCACAGTATTCAAATTCACAGTATTCATAATCACAGTTTCGCAGCTTTTGTCAGCTCGCACTCAAAATAAATCGCATAGATTATATTTTTTTCTGGTTGTTAAGCGTTTGCTGTCCGAAATGACGAGTTATTTGTTCAACTTGGCTGTTTCATCAGCTATCAATTCCATCATACGAGATGTGGATGAAAATAATCCAGTAGCAGTGTCCAAGTCCATTTTTTTAAGAGATCTTTCCGTTTTAAACATCCACTTGGTCGCTAAAGCTTCGAGGAAATCAATGTACCAAGGAGACTGGAAAATGACGGCAATAAAACTTTTCGGTCCAGATATAGTGATTCCTAGTTCATTGACTACAGAACAACTCTTGAATGATACCATTATTGATGTCAATGAATCGGATATGTCTTCCATAGTGGTGGATCTTTTACCAATCAAAGTAGAAGACTTTGTATTAACATATTGTGAATATTTGATAGACAAGGAGAAAATAGTGGGTCAAGGAGCTGGAGAAACATTTTTGGAAATTATTAAGGAACTCAAGTCCAAATTACCACAACAAAAGGACTGTAAAGATGTTATGAATGAATTTGACAAAACAATACATCAGTTAGAAGATAATAGTAATACTATTGCATCTCTTAGAAACTCTAAGAGTGACTGGAGTATTCAAATCAAAAAATTACATGAATTGGGTAATAATCTAATGCTCAATAAACTGTATCCACAGGCTATTGCCGTATATACTTCGGCAATTGATGCAGCTATTAATAATAGTTCTGGCTTCAATAGTTTAACTCAACTTTACACCAATAGAGCCATTGCATATATAGGACTTTCTTGTACTTTAGAAGCCATCAATGATTTGAATCATGGATTATTTTTCAATCGAGCCTTTGTTTCTGCTTGGGTTCAATTAGGGTTCTGCCATCTTCACTTAGGAAACTCGGTAGTAGCCTTGGAATGTTATTTAAAAGGTTTAAGATTATATACAATTAAGGGGAAAAATATAGTACCTGTCTTTGTCAAAAAAATTTCAGAACTGGTGGCCTTATGTGAAAAAAGAGCCAAACAGCAACTTGCTCCATTGACCAAAATCAGTTCTATTATTACTGCTGTCAAAATAATCTTGAGAGATTTACATCGAAAGGCCGCTGAAGTAGATCAAAAATATTTTGTTTATGGGTACGAAAATGATTTTCAAACCGTAGAAAGAGCCAATAGAAGAAATGCAAGTATATTGACTCCTTCAGTTGCTCAAGATTTGCAAGCAGGAGGCTTTGAAGCTACGGCTGTTCCCATAAATATAGAGACAAGAATTCCTACTACCAGAACAATGGCTAGACCATTAAGAGCAACTACGTTAGGGGGGCATGGGACTGCTACAAATGAGACAACAGAGCCGCAAGAAGGTACTGCTACTGCCAATGATAACGATAATAACAATAATGATAGAGAAAATCCAGTGCGCAACATTCTTAATGAATTTGGTAATATCTTTGAGAGTGAAAATGCAGAAAATGGTGCTGGAGGTCCTAGAATTGGTACTGTAACTATTGCAGGTGGAAGTAATGATCGTCTGAATTTTGTACAGGAGTCTATAAGAAATGTTTTCCCCGATGTGGCTACTTTATTAAATAATTTCCTTGGACCAGATTCTCAGCGAGGAAGAGCAGGTGCTGAAGCTGGAACCGAAGCTGGAACCGAAGCTGGAACTGGCGAAGACCTGGCTGCAACCACCGGTGCAGAATCGAATGTCAGGGCGGAAGAACAATCAATTCCAAGACAAGCGGAACAACCAGTCGATGAAGAAAGAAACTCAGATACTGAGATGCCTGAGGTCGACTTGGATTAGTATATAGATTAAATACAGTATAAAACAAAGTAGAGATATAATATAACGATGGTTAAATTGATGTAAATTGATTTTAAACGAAGTAAAAAAAGTGAAATTGCCAAAACGAACAAAACAAACATAACAAACCTAAAATAGGTACAATTCCAGTCAGCATCCACATTCAATTTTACATAACTCACTACCCACGAATTATACATACAGTGACTAAAGCGTAAAAACGAGAGAACCAAAGAAAAATGAAGAAAAAAAAAAAGGTTAGGAACCTGCACATTGACGCTCGGGTACCAGTTTTCGTTATCATCAAAATTAACCTCCTAAAGCTGAAATCTTTAACAGAACATCATGTCCGGGCTCGAACAATCGCTCTTCCAACTCAAATTCACGGCCAAACAGCTCAACCGACAATCCGCTAAGGCGGCCAAGGAAGAATTGCAAGAAAAGGCCAAAATCAAGAAGGCAATGACCCAAGGTAATAATGATATTGCCCAATTGTACGCTCAGAATGCTATCAGGAAGGCAAATGAAAGAGTTAGTTTGTTGAGACTTGCCTCTAGAATTGATGCAGTGGCTCTGCGGGTGCAAACAGCAGTGACGATGAGATCTGTTACTGGAAACATGACACAAGTGATCAAAGGAATGGATAAGGCATTACAAACGATGAACTTGGAACGAATCTCGTTAGTTATGGATAAGTTTGAGACTCAATTTGAAGATTTAGATGCACTGACCAATTATTATGAGAGTGCGACTAATTCTGTCAATGCTTTAACTACACCTCAAGAACAAGTGGATGATTTGATGAGTCAAGTTGCTGATGAAGCAGGTATAGAAATGAAACAAGGATTAAATGCTGCTCAAGTAGACATTAAGGCTCCTCCTGAAGCTGTTTCTGAAGAGAAAGAGGACAAATTGGCTGAAAGATTAAGGGCATTGAGATCATAATGAATTAAAGAAGGAAGGAAGGAAGGGAAAAACAAAAAAATTACGATCAAAAAATAATAAAAAAAAAAAAAACAGACCATAGAAATATTATTATAAACAAGAACAAAGTATTCATCACACATTCAAATTTATAATCAATTATCTGCTTCTAATAAATATTTACATAATCAAAAGTCAACAATACTTTTTAATTTCTCAAACCTTTGTATTAAGAAGCCAAGAATAATCATCCCGATCAAAATTGTAGCCGCTCCTACTTATTACACTTGAAACGTCAAATTGCTTGATATGTGGATGTAGATATTTTTCACGTGATACGTCACACGATTTGTGCCAAGACTTTGCGGGGCTTTCTCGATAAGTGTAATCTATTATAATATGGATTGCTTTACCAACCATGCATATTTCAATGTCAAAATATTCCCCTATTCTATTTTAAGATATGTTTGAAGCCTGTGAATCAAATAGTTGCAATGATTCAGGGGTGTATTGGTTGTGATATTCTGTCAAATAAACTCTAGGGGATGAACAATTAAATGTAATGAGCAAAAGGCGATTAAAAAAACAAACCATAATGTTTCTATCCCAAATAGTTAAAAAAAAAACTTTTCACAACTAAAGTTCATAAGCCGATACTCAAAGTAGAAGTACAAGTAAAAACTAAGGTTTATTGTATATTTCTGAGCCAAAACATTAGGTTTTCAAAATATATACCTATATTTAATTCTACAAGTACTATATTATCAATCCAAAATATAAATATACAATTATATAATACTTATTTAATACGGTGATATATTTGAGTCCCGCTATATTTTTGTTTTATACATCACCTTTCAAAATTCTATAATTCCAGATCCAGAATTCGCGCCGCACACAGTGCAGAAAAAGTTGCAATTCTTGGCATGCCAAGATTTTTGACATATTTGTCGTTATTATTTTAAGTTCATTTTATGTGTCATTAAATGTGTCAATTCTAGTTTAGAATTCCTTGTCTAAGCTAAGCCTGTAGTTGTTACCCCGTCAAGGACAGTAAGGTAAATCAGTATAATCAATAATTGTGATTTTATATTGATTTAAATTACCCTTCATTTTAAAAAAAAATCAATTTTTTTAATTTTTTTTTGCTTAGATCTCTTAAATCTCTAATCATCTTTACAATGATTCTCTCAGTTTTAACACCTTTATCTTTCTTCTTCTAGCATTAATGAACCAATTTGAAAGTTGTTGTTGATTCAAGCCGGTCAGATGCATTAATTGATTTTTCTCAAAAGAATTTGGGTATGGATGATTCAAGTGTTCATTCAACCATTTAAGTAAAGTATAAGTAGTTTCCTTTGGTAAATTATTTCTTGTTTTACGTTTTGGAATTGATGAAGGAGATGCTGAGTTCAGATTTTGAACATGGTCACTGTCCATCATCCTTGGAGATGGAGATCCAGAACTAGAACTACTGGGGCTAGAATTAGCTGCCTTATTGTAGTGGGTATATTGAGATACTGGAGGAGTTGAAATTGAACCAGCAGCACCAACTGTAATTGGGGGTAATGATGCAGTGAATGACGGAACCATACCTGAAGTCAGTAACGATTCTTTAGCCACTGGACTGGATAATGGAGGTAAATGATTGGTATTTCCCAAGTAATAATTTCTTTGTTCTTGTGGAGGATAAACTGGGTGTGCAGAAGGTAAATCCACAAAAATATCAGAAATACTAGGTAAACTAACTCTCAGGTATCTTGTAGGACCCATTGGGTGGACTAATTGATTAACGTTCATTATATCGACTTCTTTAGTAATGTTTATGATTATAAATTGAAGCTTATAAATTTTTCATGCGGGAATTTGGGCTTTATAACCAGTGACAGTTTTCTTTCTTTATTTCCTCCTGTTTACGAATTTGCTGCATCCAAGAAAATGATAATTCTGTTTAAAGTTAGTTCAGAATCAATTAGACAAGAAAATAAAAATAAAAAAAGTCAATTTTAAAATAAAAAAAAAACTTTTGACAACCTCGAATGCAACGAACTAATAGAGTAAATACGTAAGCAAGTGATCGATAGTATAAATCAAAGAGGTTTATTGAAATAGACAATATTTGATGGAAGAAATTGGTTTGGTAGTAACTAAATAATTAAAAGTCTCTTGGCGATCAAAAGAAATATGACAGTCGAGTAAAAACTGATCGATTTCATCATGAAATAGAAACCATTTTTATCATTATCTGTCATTTTAAATAAGCCTCCTCCACGCCTAACTACTAGAAATTTCTTGAGTCTTACAAAATTGACATATAATAGTACTGCCTCAAATGCTGCCAAGATTTTTTTAAATATGCACGGTTTTGAGCGCACAAAAATGGAGAGATGTTGACATCTTAGGATTAGTAGTCAGTAATTATTTTGGAAGAACAAGAGATTGGATGTGTCAAATCATTATATAGGAGTTTAATAACTAGATATTAGCGGATCTTAAACAGGATCTAATGCTCGAAATTTACTTATAATTACATAGCTTTAAATTAGAGCTCATGTCATATCTATCAAAATGCACGGAGTTGATGGGAGCAAAACAAAAAAAAAAAAAAACATAAATTTAATTAATTAACCACCCAGAGAAAAACTCCCAGATTAAGCATAAAGATAGAAAACGTCAAAATCACTCACAGATTTTGTCACATCCTGAGGCACACATGGCTAATCTGGCACAAAAACATTGGCACTTCAAAGACCGAGAAATTTTATAAAACAAGGCTTAATCCTTATATATTAAAATGAATGCCCTTATCAATCGCCTAAACCTAGACAGAGTGAAACGATCTGTGAATGGCAAACTCGTGGATAGTACATTTCCCCAAGGATTGCAAAAAAATGTAACATCAACAGTTTCAACTTAGGTTTCTACAACAAATGTATTTCAGGTTAAAATTAGATTAAAAATATTCAATTGTTTTTTTATAAGGAGAATATTCCAGTTAGCATATCCGTACCAGAAAATAAAGCACAAATATAAATCCGAAGCCACATGTTTCCTAATTCAACGATATTATTTTGCGACTAGGTGAGAATGACATATAAATTCTTCATTTTAATTTTTGACCTTGCCAATAAATATATGAATAAAAGAAATTAACCACATAGCGAAAGTCAAAAAGGAGTAAATATCAAAAATCACGAATTAATAGTTTAGAATTTAGTTTGGTCAATTTAATACAATTAAATGAATACATATATCTATGAAGAGATTTTTAAGGGAATTTGGGTATTTCGGTATTTGAAATGACTTAGTAAACAAATAAAACGATAACACGCTGCTTTTCTATAAGTTTAAATTTAACCAAAAGTAATAGGATTGCAATTGAACAATTGAACAATTAAAACAATTTCAAAAATCTATCATTGCTAAATATTTTGGCACATTTCAAGCAATCTACTAACCTAATCATACCTTCAATAAAAGATTGATCAAAATGATATAAAATCTTGGCAAATACTATTATCTATGTGCATTCATGATCATTACTTATGTAATAAAACGTTCAAATGTGCCCCAGAAAAAGTTATAGGAGGTATAAAAAAGTGAAAAAAATAAAAAAATCTCCAAACACTAAACCTAACCATACGTACCACACTAACCAGAAACAAAAAGTATTCAGAAGTTAATAATTTTAAGTTTGTAGTAAAAATTTGTTAAGTTCGTCAGAATTAAGGTTTGCCTGATAAATATTTTTAACCATTAGCCTTGTAAATTTGAAATTACGCTTCAATTTAATTGTTCTCTGTTTATTTAATTTTTGAGTATGACCCAACATGCTTCTAGAAGATCTTTCTTGAAAGCTTCGCTTCCGTTCCATTAATTATAAAGTTCTATTTAATAAATCTTCAAACAGTTTCTTATCGTATTTCACATATTTGGATTTATTTTTAGTGAAATCACTTGTACCATATTTATCATATAATTTGAAATATGTGTTCATGATAAGTTTTTTGATTTCATTAGCCAAATATTGTCTTAAATTTTGATCATTAATATTGAAATTTTTATAATTACTGATTGCATCTTCAAACAGTTCATTAAAAGTTTTAAATAATTCTTTAATTTGTTCTTTTTCTTTTGAAGTTGGCGCATGACTTTTTTGCAGTGATTGATTATTACTCGATGATCCTTGAGCTATTGCTGCTGTTGCAGTAATAGATGTCATATCTCTAATGATTATATAACTGGCATAATTCCAATCATCCAAAAATAAGACTAAGAATCTTTTCTTTAATTTATTTAATCTTTCAAGTCCCACAGTTCCCAACAGTTTATGCAATTCATTCAGTCGACTAACAATTTGTTCAATTAATGTTAAATTTGTAATAAGAAAATACCCTTGGACTGATTTTTTTGGAATTTTTAATTCTCCTTGTTTAGTAATTAATTCTAAATTTATAGTGATGCAATCTATACAATCACTAAAGAAACTTGAAAGAACATGTTTTGGGTCAAATTCATCAGGACTATGCTCAGTTGTAGGTAACACACTACTAAAATTACTAACACTTTTCAAAGGAGGTGTTTGCATCATCCAAGATCCTAATTTCATTCCATCAACTATCTCCAAACAATTTTCTCTAAATTCCAGAATTTTTCGAACTCTCAGCATTAATTCTACTGTTACTTCTGAAACTCCATTATCAGTTGGTAATTTTTCTAATGATCCAACTCTTTGTTCAATATACTTTAATAAATCTTTAAAAATTTGTTGACAGAACTTCTTTAATTGATTAAAAGCATTGAAAAATCCTTTAAATGCACTGGTTATACCAGTATGAGAGATCAATTTATATAGTAATTTTTCCAAATTTTTGATGTGACCCACTATTTCCATAGCTAAAAGGCCATCGGTAGTTATATTTTGCTCTGCATATCTCATCAAATCCAAAATTTTATTCCCATATGCTTCATTGACAGTTTTGGAATATATATCGAATAGATACTTACTTTCATCAAGCTTGGTACCTACGATCCGATCATTTATACCCACCACTTGTTGAGATTCTATTTCCATCAATTGAGACAATCTTGCTGTGTATTCTCCAAATCTATTAGATCCCTTTTCATAAGGAATATTTTTATTCACTTTGGCTGCAGGTTTGGTGATACTGTCTATAGAATTGATTGCTTCAAATAAATATTTGGATCTTGCACTGGTATAAACATTGTCCAATTGATTATCATCTGGATTCACATTATGGAAATAATCTAATAACAGTGATAAATCTTTTACCACAGAAGCTCCAAATGCATTGGGCGTCCCTTCTTTACGCTTCAAATCAACGGAACTTGAGTTTTTAGTGACCAATTTTCTAAAATGAGATACCAATGAGTATTCAGCTTTTTCTATGGAGTTCTGAAAGTTAATTAAAACTCCTTTGAATTGTCCAACGTTATTCTTCATTTCTTTTAAAAGTTTTTTCAGTTGTATCAACGTTGTCAAGTATTTGGTGATCCCTGACTGCTCAATGGGTCCATTGAGAACCTTCTCTGCTTCTGCGGCCTTCAGTGCGTACTGTTGAACATTTTCCACGAGTTTTAACCCTGATTCTATCTCTGATTTAGTTTGATCAAGCTTGTTCACTTTGTACAAAACCGGTTTGATCTTTCTGGATGCAGTTTCTGCCTTATTTGAGATCTGAAGAAGTGATTTTGAGATGTTGTTGAAGAGATCTTTAGATTTCGTAAGATTTTGTGTCAACACCGCCACGTCTGCCTCGTCTATATCAACATTAAACTCCATTGTGGTCAGTGGAAGTGTGTTTTGATTATCGTGAATTTGTGCAGGACCCGAGCCTTGAAAAAACTTGTGAGGTGATAATACAGGGAGTGCATCCAATTTCCATACCTTCTGATTAAAACACATACTTATGGGGTTTATTTTGCGTTTTAGTGGCAAAGACAGTGTAATTTTTGCTTTTTAATGAATTCCTAGTTTTTTTGATTTGAATTGAGTGTATGTAAAGTGAAAATTCCTTGTAAACTTGACGCTTACTGTATATTTTTCAGAACCGTTGCTCGTAAAATGTCTGGTTCATTTTGCTGCGATCTGATCTATTTTTTCACTTCTTTTTACATTACTCTTAAACTCAGAGTGTTCGTAACATGGATTCCGTTGATGATATCCAGAAGCTTACTGCTAGGTTAGAGGAGCTTAGCGTTCGGGTTGACAAACCAGCTGAAAAGAATACCCCAGCCCCTACGTTGAGCTCTTCCCGCCACGATGAACCTTTAAAGGATCTGGCAAATGATGGCCTGACCATCCAGGACCTGACTGAAGTTGTACCAAGCAAGGTGGTTAGTCTGGCTTCCAAGCAACTGTCTGAATCCTCCAAAAGACCACCCAGACCTCTCATGAGAAAAGTGGCGTATGATACCCCCTATGGTACAATAAATCTGTGGGTTATTCACGAATGGTCCTTCAGTCGATCTCTGGAAAGACTTCCAATTTATTCTAGAGGTTTATTCACATTGAACGATCAAATCATCATCAGAGGTTACAACAAATTCTTCAATATGAATGAAAACGAGGATACTGAAGAAAAGGCCATTCGTGCCCACACTAAAGGTCCATATAGTGTAAGTGTCAAGGAAAATGGATGTATTATCTTTATTTCTGGGTTAGACAACGGAGATATCATTGTCACTTCTAAAACCTCTGTGAAGTGGAAAACTGGTAGATATACTAATCATGCAGTGGCAGGTGAAGATGCATTGCGCAAACAACTCTCTGAACAAGAAATTAGTGATTTGGCTAAATACTTGTATCAAAAGAAACTCACTGCTGTTTGTGAGTTATGTGATGATAGTTTTGAAGAACATGTTTTGCCTTATACTCGTGAAATGGCAGGCTTGTATTTACATGGATTGAATTATAATACTATTGAATTTAAGGGGAAATCTTTACAAGAAATTGATGAATTTGCTCAACAGTGGAAATTTAGAAAAGTGGACTATTTCATTTATGATGATTTGGAAGAATTATTACTGTTTCTCAAAGAAAGCTCCAAGACAGGTACATATAAAGATAAACCTGTGGAAGGGTTTGTAATTAGATGTACTCGTGAGGGACATCCATATTTATTCAAGTACAAATTCAAAGAACCATATCTTTTTTATAGACAACTTCGTGAACTCACCAATTTGCATGTGAACCAAAATTTGTCTGTTGAAGATATCAAGGTATCTATGGCTCAACCTGATTATATATCGGTCAAATATTTGGATTTTATTGCTCAATATTTCAAGAATCCACAGAAGGTAAAAAAATGGAAAGATGGTCATGGGATTATTGAAACGAGAGACACGTTTTTTGAAGAGAGTGGTATCAATCCTATAGAGGTTATGGATAGAGGTCAAGATGAAGTTCATAATCTGAATCTTGTCACCAAAGCCGACAAATACATCATAGTAGCTGTTGCAACTCCTGGAAGTGGGAAGACTACCACTTTTAAGGTAGTAAACGAACTTTTTCCTAAGTGGAGTCATCAGCAAAATGATAATTATCAAGCTAGTCGTGAAATGATTCCAAATTGTTTGAAGGACTTAGCATTGGGTGCAGATTGTGTGTTTTTAGACAAGAATAACCATCAATTCAAGGAAAGGCAAATGATATTTGACACAATTGATGAATTTGGACAAGTCTTTTTTAAAGACAATGTGAATGTACATGTAATTTGTTGCAATTTTTTAGCAAATAAATCAGAAATGAAAGAATTCAATCTGAAAAGGATCATTAATAGGGGCGATAATCATCAATCGATTAAGGCTGTGGAAAATCCAGCTAAAGCTTTAAGTATTCTTGAAGGATTCATTGGTAGATCCCAACCTATTGATAATAAACGCAGACCAGACTCTAGATTTGAAACAATTGTTGATATGAAAATCAATGGAGATGAAGAATTCTCATTGAATAATGCTAAAGCGCTTGTTAATGTATTACATGATAAATATCCTGATTTGGTGTCTGTAATTCCATCTGATGAGGAGTTTTCAAAAGCCTTTGAAATTGCAAAATCTTATACTCCATCTTTTACCAAAACGTTCAAGGATAAGAAAGACAAAAAAGCCAAAACCGGTGAACTTAAACAGAAAAAAAAGCAAGCAAAGGGCTGGGCTTCATATTATGCAATTGAAATTGTTAATCCTCAAGAGATTATGACAATCGTGGAAAATGTAGCAAGAACTGGAGAAAAATTTGAATATTCTGTATGGAAAGACATCCAGAACAACAATACATGTCAGACAGAATTTCATGTCACTTTGGCTCATGTTTCTGATAAAAAGAGTGAGGATGATAAAAGACAGGAGGTATGGGGTTTCTATGTTGAAAGATTATCGAGTGTGCGCAACGAAGATAAGCCCAAGAAGGAAGCGCATGGTAATGAAGTTGAACAAAAGAAAGAATATATTCAAGTAGATCCTCAAACCAAGAAACTTGGTTTCACATACGATGTTCGTTTAGATGAATTGGTCATAGCCAAGAACCACTTGATTTGTTTTAAAGTGACTGTTTTAAAGTGCTATAATTCAGCAGGAGTAGAACTCGAAATAAAAACTACCATCCCCATCACTCATATCACTGTGGGAACTTATGCTAAGGATATTAAACCATTTGAACTGAACTTAATCTTACAAGATATTGTCAATAGAAAAGAACAATACCTTACTACTAAAGATGGGAAATCAGTATCAGTTTTACAAATTGAGCCGCCAATAATATTGAAAAACCAACCTTTAATAGCTCATAGATAACTAATTTCAACCTAGAATATAGATTTATAGAATACGATTAATAACCACTTTGTGTAAACAAGCCTAGTAACCAGAGAGAGATATTTTTTAGTATATACGCATAGACTGTATAGTTAAAAGCGACAAATTTAAAACCAAATGAATCGGAAACTTTTCAGTACAATGGTTCAAACTCGGTCCAAACGTACCAGTAGTGGTGTTGTTGAACCAGTTGTGAAGGTGGAAATCAAAAAGGTAAAAATAAAAACTATAGAAAGACCTCAATTAAATCAAAAGGTCCCAAAATTGGAGAAAAAAATGACAGATCTTGAAGAGCATTTAGTCCATATTGATGTTCCCAAAGATTTGAGTTTGCCACCAGATTTTATTAGTAGACATTCCGATGTTTTTGTAGAAGGGGTCACACATTTGCTTAAGATTGACCCTACGTTATATCGTGTTATTACTTTCAAAGATTTCCCCTTATTTGCTAGAGAAAAGGTAGTTAAAACCAATTATTCCGATCCTATATTGACTTATTGGTATGCATTAGTCAGCTCAATAATATCTCAACAAGTATCTGGATCTGCAGCTCGATCTATAGAAGCCAAATTCAGAACATTGTTTGAAGGACAACCAACTCCGCAGCAGGTCATAAGTAAAACTCATGATGAACTTCGTGGGGCAGGTCTACTGAATAGAAAAGCTGAATACGTGCGAGTAATATCTGAACACTATATAAATCCAGAAAACAAATTAACTAGTTTACAATTTTATGAAGATAGTACAGAAGATGAAATAATTAATGAACTTATTAGTTTAAAGGGGATTGGGACATGGTCAGCCAAAATGTTTCTAATATTTACCCTTGGTAAAATGAATGTTTTTGCTCATGATGATTTAGGAGTTGCACGAGGTGCTGCTAGATATTTGGTTCGTAGGAAACAAGTTTTAGATAAGATAAAATTAGATACCAAACAGTCTGAAGAATTGACCAAACTATTGCTGAGAAAACTGAAATTTGCAGATCTGAAAGGGAAACGTGATTGGACACCACTTCATGACATTTATGTGCAACAATTGGGCTCAGAATTTAAGCCATACCAATCTATTGTAATGCTTTTATTCTGGAGATTGTCTGCCACTAACGTTGACGTATTAGAAGGTACTACCACAAGTGGCATGAACGATAATTGAAAAAGACATTAATAAAACAAATTGAACATTAGCTTGTAGAACGTTTGCTTTATTTGATTTTGGTTCTTCTCCTCCAATATCTATGACTTGACTTGGTTGTTGATCAATAAATGGAGTTTGATGTAATTTATTCAATTCTTTTTCTATTTCTTCAAATCCATAGTTTAATTCATCCTTCATAAAAAGAAAATCCAATTGTAGTTTATCAAAACCTTGCTTTTCTAAGTAATCAATAAATCTTGGAACGTTCAAGTGGTTTTGGTAATGATAACTTAATTCTGGATTCTGTACATTGTGGCCATATTTCTTGTAGGAAACATCTTTGAACTTACCGGAGTTTTGTTTCAGTTGTTTTACCATTAAGTCTGTGTACGGCCGCAAATTCTGGGAGTTGGAAATGGTATCTCCCACTGTATTTATGATGCTTGTAAGCCTATTAGGAGAAATATGTGGATCAACAACAGTCTGTGGGTCAGGATTGTTCTTGTTCAATTTAGATTCTTGGATCAAGAATTCTTTTACGTATGATTTTTTGGATGAATGGATCACGTCAGGTTTTGTTTCCTTTTCCAAATCGGTGTGATTAAGTAAATCTACATCCTTGTCTTGAATATAATCTACGTACCCGTCATCTTCATCTTTGTCATCTTCATCTTCATCTTGATTATTGTTTTGAACCATTACTGAGCTTCCTTTAGTAATATCGTTTCTCCCTAATATGTTTAGACGCCCACTAGATGGTATTTGATGAATAATGTTTACAGGTATCTTAAATTTATCTGTGGTTGTAGCAGTTGCAGCAATTGAGTCTTGATTTAACGTATGATCAGTGATCGGCAGTTTAGGATCATCGGGCACAAACAAGCTGGGATTTGACAGCCGCCAATCCAGAGCAACAGCCGCAATAGTTAAGCAAAGAATATGGTTAATTCCTAAGATAGCATGTAAGATCTTCATGACCGTGGGTTGTGATTGTGCAACCTTTTTTTTTGGACCGACTTTTACTAGACAATTTTTTTTTTGTTATATCATCAAATAGTGCCCTTTTGCACCCAATTGAGATTGCAATCTCAAGCAAGCATTTTTCAAAAATTAAAATAACGCCAAAAACTGATAAAAGTTGAGGAAAAGATTTTTTATATGCATTCCTGAACCCAATTTTCAATTTGTTTCAGGTTATTATTTGGTTGATTAAAGTAAGTAACATATTTAATATTATGCAGTCAGCCTAAAGAAGATAAGAAGTTTACAATTTAAGACTAATATTAGAGTTTAAGTGTTTCAGCTTAAACATACATAAAATTGTATATGACGTGACGTTGTAGTAGGTATTGTTTTTTGAGCTATGTACATGGCTAAGAGATGGGTGTAAGATCTAGAGATAGTAGTATAGGTGATAAAAGTGGGAGAAGTGAGGGTGGTTAAAAGTAATAAGGAATTAATTAGTAATGAATAAATAACTACAAAGTTGATGATATCCACTAACTATTGACACAACACAGTTGACAACTACAATCAATTACCACAATTTATAACCAACATCCAACAGGGATTCAACTAACTGACAACTAACAATAAGACTAGTCAACATTTGTTATCGAGGTTAATTTCAGGAAAGTTTCAGACTCGCTTATAATTTTTCAAATAGTGATCTCAATAATCCTGTTTACTCTGTTAGATTTATTTTATTATGTTATAATAATATTAAAATTATATTTATTCTGTTACGTTTTTAGTTGGTGGGTGGTGGATATTTTATGGGAATTTTTCCATATTTTCAAAAGTTTTCTAAATTGACATTTCATAATACTGAAGTTTTTCATAATAGATATAATAATTCAGGTTATGCTAACATTATTTTCTTAAATTTAGTTTGCAACTTCAGTATAGTAGTCAATATAATCACCTTCACAACATACAACAAAAGTTAGAAAAAAAAAATAATAAAAGACAGTTTTATTGTACGAGACACAGTGCAGTCGCAAGCAGTTGCAACAATGCAAGCAAGCTTTATTTGAGTAATTTTCAAATTTAAAAATAATGGATTTTCGGGACATTACATTCGGCAAATCCGTAAAAAAACAAACTATCTACAATCCCAACCCGTCTTATCGAGCCATTCATGAATAATTTCTTGAAAAATTTCTCTCCCTAGTCTATTGTGTTTCCTTCACTGGAACCCTTTTTTAAACCATTTAAACAGATTGTACCTTCTTTGTCAACTCTCAATAACATAGAACCTTCTATATGTATTCCCTTTACTTTCTTGGATGCATTTTATTACATTCTTCACCATACAAATCTAACATACTCAGGTACACGATTTGACAAATAATAAATAATATCAAAGGCTCAAAAATAACTTGTGTATTTTAACGAGAATCAAAAAGCCTAACTCCTTTGCTACTAATTAAATTGTTAATTTTCGTTTATTTCCCAATTTTAAACACTTTTCGTTGTACACATCTACCCGCCCTTTTTTTTTATACATTCCTTTTATCGATACTGCAGAATAATTAAAATAATTCCTTAAATTTTTCCCAAGTTTCTTTCTTTCTGATCTTTGTTTTGAAGTAAATGGGGTTGTGATAAAGGGACCTAAAACCAACACGTTAACTATTGATACATTCGCTATAAAAATGTCTCGTCGAAATCTGATGTCAAGCAATTGTTCGTCGCTGACAACTGGAACTATGATTCGACTGATGTCAACTGATGATTTATTTACAGGAGATGAGAGATTCACACCTCGTAAAATTAAGAAAACACCTTCACAAACCAATGTTACTCATAAATCTCAAGGAAGTTTCACTTTCCCTAATGGTGAAGTTTTCACTCCAAGGAATACCAAAACGACTACGCCTGTTTCTAATCCTCCACCTCAGGGTCCTGTTCCTGTTCCTCAATTACGTCAAAAAATCAATTATTTTAATTCTCAACTGCAATTGAATTCAAATACTACTTCTAATAGTATTCATAGTAATTCAACAATTACAAATATCAATAAGTCTACATTAAAATCAAATCATCCACCTAATTTGAATACCAATAGTCCCAAAGCTTCCATTAAAAATAGTAATGCAAGTATTATTAGTACCAATAGCAATACTTCGAAAATTTCTTCTTCATCTAAAATTATACGAAGTCTGCTGGTACCTTCATTGATTAATAAACATTCCATTCAAAAGCAACAGTTGGCAAATCTGTTAAGACTTTCAAATTCAGATATTGCTACCAATCTCAACAATTTGAATGATAATACTGCTAGATTGAAACTGCAAAATGTTTGTAAAACTCAACTGACTACTCTGTTGAATGAAACGGATCTGAATCCTCTGCTGTTGCTGAATTATACTTTTAATCGTAGTAGCCTGAATACCCCTACTACTAGCATCAGTAATAGTATTGAAGAAGAAACCTTGGAAGGTGATAAAGAAAATAATCTGGATTTAGAAACAACTACAAGTATAAATACTCCTACTGACACTTCCAACACTTCATTTACAATAAACAATACTATAACTGGAACTATTAATGAAGCTCCGGAAATTTTCAATGAAACTATTGAACCAACTACAGATACTGAAAGTACAATTCCAAAATCAACTTATCCTAATGGCACCAAAGAAAATCCCATCAAAATTGATCCAAATTCTAAGCCACTGCCAGTTTCAGAGTTTAAAGTCAAACGTAAGGGTTCCCCTATTCTGAAATCAATCTCAAGAGATGACAGTCAAGAACGTCTGGTCTCTCCTATCAATTCTCCTATGGAAAAATCGAGAAAGGCTCTGAAAGATAGATTAAGTAGTACATCGAATTCCAATCTGAAAGAAGATCTTTCTCATTTACAGGAAAAGTTAAATGAAAATCACAAAGTCACCGGTGAAAATCTTAAACGCAATAGAAAATTACAAATAATTGAAACTGAAGATTTTATCGATGCTGAAGAAGATCTTGGTATCATGAATGTTTCTGGGGTGGTCGAAAGTGGATCTGATTCTACTTTAAATGGCTCAGTACGTGATTCTGATGGAAGTGTAGATAAATTTGGAGATAAAGTCAATGAAAAAATCCCTGAAAATATTCCTGAAGAAGCCGATGGTATGGAAGAACTTTCTGAAGAACTTTTGAATGATGAAGATATTCCTCCAAGACGTGATTTGATTGGTAGGTCTTATTCTTTGCGTCAAAAGAAAGAAACCCCTCTGGTAGGGATGGATTCTGAAGAAGACGCTTTTGCTACTAAGCAAGCTAGGCAAAATACTTTACTGATGGAATGCAATCCTTTCCCAATAAGTAGACCAGCTCTGGTAGCTGAAAATGACGATACATTGATTGATCCAACTGAAGAAGAGCCTTTACCACAACTGCCATCGCAATCCCAGAGAAGAAGCGACGTACAATTAGAAGGTGTGACCCAGACTGAAGACGGTGTTGAACCATTGATGATTTTGAAACATTCAAATACTCCCGAAATTATCTTACTGAATAAAACCACCACTTTACCTAAAAAATTCAATAAGGATGAATATGCATTATCATCGATTCTTGAAGTGGCTCCAAAGATTTCTCAAACTAGTCAAATAATGAGTATTCATTCATCCATTGAACCTGTTGCGCCACTCAATTTGAGTGGTGATTTGAATGGCAAACAAGCAGTTGAATGCTTTCCATCACCGACAATCCATCAAGATCATAGTTATTCGTCACTTCCAACCATACCAAGTAAATCCACTACAAAGGCAAATGATGTGCTGAAGTCTGTACCTGATGGTATTAGCTCTAAGTCAACTGTGGGCACTAATGATGAAAGTTCTGAATCCATCATTCTGGAAAGACCTTTAGAAGATTCAGAAAAGCCTGCTATACCCAAAATTTCTATAAATGACAAATCAACAACAAGATCAAGTACTAGTGAAAAGACCGGATCTGAAGAGGACGTTTCCAAACCTTTACCAATCACTCCAACTACTGATTTTGCGCCTCCTCCTGTCATCTATTTGAACAATCGCTCGACTGGCTCTTCTTCGAATGCAACATCAATCCAAACTTCTAGCTTGTCGACAGCTACACAGAAAATGAACTCACAGACAAGTCTTCCGGTGAGCACGACAGGAAGATCTTTACCTAAAAAATCATCAAGTTACTCTTTAGCCAAATCTAAACTCTCAGGATCTGCTGTTTTTTCAGAATCTTCTGACAATGGTTCTGAAAATGGCAAGTCAGGTATTTCCAAGTTTTTCCGTAAATTCTTCAAGAAAGGTGATAGAAAGAGAGATTACTCATTTGATACATCTAAAGAAATTGAAGAAGTTCACGATACAGAGAATCCGATTTTGGCAAAACCAATAGTACGTCCTATTGACCAATCACCTGCAAAATCAACAACTAAAGAAGTTGTAGATGAATTAACTTTACCGACGATTGAACCTGATATGCTCATGTTTGACGATGTATTGACAAATTTGGACAAATTCTCTAGAGGTTCGCTTATTATTCTGAAAGACCAAAAACCTGAGCCTATATTCTTTGATGACGAGCTTACAAGAGATCAAATTGAAGATCAGCAAGCTAAGGATTTATCAGCGGAAGCACTTAGATCACGTCGTCTTAGTGAGAATTCATTGTCTCTGTCAGAATATGTTGATGAAAATATATTGCAGCTCAGAAATGAAATGGGATGGATGGATGAAGATTTGTTGGAAGAAAAAATGGAATTGGTTAGAGTCGTTTCTACCAGAACTAAACAACTCGTTGATGAATACATAGATTTGAGCGATTCTCTGTCCGAAACATTTGTTATTCAAAACGAACAGTTGCAAAATCTTTTTGATAATCTTACTGCTGGCCAAAGAAGATCACTTCCAATGCATCTTAAATATATTGAACAATTTAAGGATTATAATCTGTTAGAAATTACTATTAAAACTGAAAAGCATGATGTTCCGGAAGAAAATGTTCAACCCGATCGTTCGACCATTAAAAAGGTCAAAAATCCTCATAAACAAAATGTTGTGTTTGCAAATAAAATAGTGATCAACGAAACCTATTCACCAGATGTTTATAAACGTTATAATAAGCTGGTTACTCAATACACTCTTACTGAGCCTCAGCAAATCGATCGTATTAAAGCTGAAATGAATTCTTTCAAATGTAATGAAATGTTGGTTCACCAAAGTCTGCAAAAATACACTCATTTTTTTTACTAAAGTATGAAGATAAACAAATTGAGCGAATCAGTATTATATAATTAGTCATGAAGTAATTTCAAATAGTCATAAAATTCACATTGTTATTAGTTTTTAAGTTCATAAACTTAGATATATTATTATATTATTCAAAGAGAAATTTGTAACAATCAAATATTTATATTATTACTAATAGTCCAAATAAAAAATTTTGATTTACAGGTTGGTTTTTTAACAATATTTGTAAAATAGTGTACTATTATAATATTATATTATGGGAATGGAATATATACTTAATGGCTTCGGCTTCTAATATACTAACTTCCTCTGTAAGTAGTGTAACTGAAATTAGATAAAAGAAGTGGAATATGATAATGGTCAGAAGTGCTTTCAACCACAAAATGAACATCAACGAAGGGGAAGAAAGTTCTATTTTCTGGTCCACTTCTAAGGAAATATTGACCTGTTAAAAATGAGATTTTGTACACTCCAGGTGCAGCTTTAGACCAACTTTCACGCGAAATACTTAATTGTTGGTTTAATTGATTAGAATTACTAGGATTTGGAACCCAAGCGGTCACTCTCCCATCCTCATTGGTCTTACCCATTGCAAAGGGTTTTGGTGTTTCTGTAGTGAATTCTGATTCAGAAGATCCAAGATAGAAAATAGAACATGTCACGCCTGCAGCTGGACTACCTTTGGTAGTGTCAAGAATATGACAAGTGATTGGAGGTCTGGAAGTCATTATTACCTTGTTTTGAAGATGGGGGGATTACTGATGATTTATATATATATTGCTTGATCGGCATCACCCGAGATAACGATTGTGCAGGAAGGGAGCAAAACTTAAAATCGCAATAAGGTGTTCTTATTTCTTTTTTGTGTCTTAATCGATAATGATTATCTCTTGGTCAGAATCCAATTCCCATATATGACCTCCTTGATACTTCCAACCACCTAAGTAGTCGATAATATCGTTCAAAAAAATAGAGTTCAATCTAAACAGTAAAGAATTGAACAGAATTTGGTTACGTTTGCATTGAGCTAAAGCCTTCCCTACCTCGTGATATAAAGTGAAAAGTCTAGTGCAATCCACGATTTGAGTGGTGGAAATTGTGATTAAACCAGTTCTTTGTACTAAATGGCGTACATTGTGAAATAATTCAACTTTTTTAATTGGAGCCTCGCAATGCTGTATATAGATATCTAATAATCGACTTGTAGATGGATCTTTATATAGTTGAGATAATTTGAAAGTCGATTGATTTGTGCGAATCATCCAAACAACAAATTGGCCTGCCATTTGTTGTGGACTCATTATGTTTATAGTATTAGTTTTAATTATTTGAATATCATCTTCTTCATATTTTTTTTCCTCTTCCAGACTTTCCTCCTCTCCAGTATTTTTCGGATGGTTCTCTTGGCTACTAATGCTAATCTTCTCAACTTTTTGTGGTGCTGTTTTGATCTCATTTTCAATTAATAGTGAATCATCTTCAGTTGTGATTCTATTATGTTTGTAAATCCATTGTTCATTAAGAAATTGCCTATCGTTTAAAATACGATCCCAAGTCTCTATTTCTTTGATTAGATCATTAGGTTGTCCCAATATTCGTACTGCTTCCGCTTCAAATATGCGCTCGTAAGATTTGATATTTAATACTCCAACAAACTGAACCATTGTACCATAATCAGGTGAATATTGGCACCCAGCACCTAAATAATAACATTCTTTTATATGTACATCGATTACCAGTTTTCTACCTGATGAATCATCTATTCTAACAACAAAAACACCTTGTTCATCTTTATAATCTACTCTCAAAATCCTTCCAAATACCTTAATGAGCCTTATTGGATAATTTTTGATCATAATAAACCCTTCCAGGTCATTTGAGTATGCTTCCGGTCCATATATTTCCAAGAGATTTTGGCTTCTATTCAAATCCTGCACTGTTAGCGTGGTTAATTTACCGTACGTGGGAGCTAAATGGAAGAGTTCTGGCCGATAATAGCACAAACCTTGAGTCCGCCGATATACATGAAGTTCTCGGGGGCCAAAATCAATCGCTTCGTTCATGGAATCGAAGTCGAAACACTCCTAGGGCTTGAATTCGTTGACTTAAATTTTGCCTATATTACAGAATTCAGTATTAAATAGAATGAAAATAAATAAATATAAAATAAAAATAAAAATAAAAATAAAAATAAAATACCCAGTTTAACAAAAACTGAAGCATCAAAAGAAAAAAAAAATTCATTGAATCAATTAGATCTTAAGAAAATAGCAAAGATGGCACTTTTCCAAGTCGATGGATGGGATTTGAAACAAAAGAAGATTGCAGTTGGAGGTTCCGAGAAGACTGGAAAAAAGAAGAAGAATCAAAAGCGTCAAAGGGACTTTAGAGCTGAAGCTGATGCTTCAATCGAAGCTGATGAAAATTTAGATACGTCTCACACCAAAAGAGCCAAGGTAGAAGATCAAAAAAGTAATCAAGAGGAGTCAAAAAAGCAAGCAGGATTTACTAATGATAAAGCATTAATCAAGAAAGGCGCATCCAATAACAAAAAAGATACAACTAGTAAGAAATCCAGCACTTTAGCTGAAGATGTGCCTCCCCCATCTTTTGGCTCATCGCTCATCTCATCACAAAAGCTCACACCATTACAACAAAAAATGATGGCTAAACTTTCAGGTTCAAGATTTCGTTGGATCAATGAGCAACTTTATACTTCAAGTTCCGAATCAGCTCTCAAATTGATAAAAGATCAACCCCAACTTTTCGATGAATACCATGATGGGTTCAGATCTCAAGTTCAATCATGGCCAGAAAACCCAGTTGACGTTTTCGTTGACCAAATTAGATACAGAGCCAAATCTAGAATTGTTAATGCTCCAGGAGGGCTTCCAGGTTTATATCCACTGAAAAAAGTTGTTATTGCTGATATGGGATGTGGAGAAGCTATGCTTTCTTTAAAGACAAATCAATTTATTGAAAAATTCAATAAGAAAATATCACCAAAGAAAAGAATAGGAATGGATATTCATAGTTTCGATTTGAAAAAGGCAAATGATAGAATTACAGTGGCTGATATTAAAAATGTTCCTCTCGAAGACAATTCTTGTACAATTGTGATCTTCTGTCTTGCCTTGATGGGGACTAATTTTTTGGATTTTATTAATGAAGCCTACAGAATTTTGGCTCCTAGAGGAGAATTATGGATCGCAGAAATCAAGTCCAGATTTGAAGAAAATAATGACCATGTGGGAGACGAATTTGTGGAAACTTTGAAGTTATTGGGATTCTTCCACAAAAAAACTGACAATGAAAACAAGATGTTTACCAGATTTGAATTTTTCAAACCACCACCAGATATTATTCAAGAAAGAAAAGAAAAGTTGGAAAGAAGAAAGAAATTTGTTGAATCAGAACTGGAAAAAGAACGTCTTGTAGAGAAAAGACAGAAGCAAGCTGAAGGTAAATGGTTACTTAAACCTTGTATTTACAAGCGTAGATAGATATATATTTTCAATTATAATGCATTAAGCTCAAAATGTGTAGAACAGACTGAAAGAAAATTTGAAATGTGCTATGTAAAATCATAACTAAGGGTATTTATTGTCACTAAAGATTCATACATAGCTTGGAATTGATGTTGGAACACCCTGAGCCCTTGAATAATTTTTTTTTTTTTGCGAAGAAATCAATAGTTGCATATGCTTGTATTGGATGTTAACCAAGCAATTTGGGTTCTTCTGTGTAAATGAGTGTATTAATGACATCATAGGAATCTCACAACGATCATTCCACATCGCCTTTTGTAAATTGGGCCATCAAAGGTGGTATCGATACACCCTTTTGTACTGGCTAAAAACAAGTTTTCCTGTATACAACCCTGAAACCGTTTTCTAAACCTGGCTGTCAATCCCAATTAGGACAGCTTCTTTTCATTTTCGCACAAAACTCATCCTAATCGGGCAATCGCAAGATAAAAAAGCGTACATGCTAAGGTCATAGGATGAACCATTTTGCAACCAGCCATCCATGCTATATGAGAGCCTGGATATCTGTGATTACCAATTTTTGTACAAGCCGTCTATTAAAATATATATTAGCTATTCAAACTTGACTGGAATTGTAAGCACGCTTGAATTTCAATCAAAAATGACCGACAATTTTTACTACAGCCCTACCACGCTCTTTAGGCAAAACGCTATGAGAATGAGTCCTACAAATCTGCCAAATTCTAGTCAAATTGACCTTTTTGACCATCAAAGTACCATTCTCAATATTCCAAGATCCAGACCTCGTCAATGGATGCTCAACGATAACAACCACAACGATACTGCAGTGTTGAACAAGACCTGCTCGTTAAACAGAGTAAATATTAAATCTAACTACTGGAAAATTCCCGATGATAGCCATTATTTGACATCTATGGATGTTGTTGAATGGGGAAATGACCCTATTTTAGCTGTTTCTTCAGGAAGCAAAAAATCCAATCTTTTCATTTATCAATTGGACCCGTATCAGAACTATTTAGTGCACAACACCACTATTACTTTACCCAACATATATTCCATGAAATGGCTTCCTGAACAAGATTCTCTTTGTCTTGCCACCGGGAATGATAAAGGATATGCCTATATTGTTCTGGTTCCGGAGCCAGGAAGTAAACAAAATGGTGAAATCATTAAAAGAATGAATCATGCCAAATATTTGAAGAAACATTCACCTGGAAGGATTGATAAAATCAACAATTTAGGCGATGATCTTTTAACTTTATATAAGGGAAATCTCTTTTGTTGGGACACTTATTCCAGTAAAAGTAGTCCTAAATCAATTCTGACTATCAAGGGAGTGAATAACTTTGATATTATCCACAACAATTCATCGACGGTGGCCTTGAGTGGTAATTTTGGAGTTTCATTATTTGATTTGAGAGAAAAAGAATTTAAAATCCCATCTTCTGTTGCTAATGATTATAAAAATGCAAGAGGAGCAAATCATATTAAATGGAACCCTGCCAATGAATATTCATTTGCAGCCAGTCATAACGATGGCAAAGTAAGACTTTGGGATACTAGAATGCAAGACTTCTATGGGTGTCTTAATTTTGGTAAAGAAAACACCGACATTACTAGTCTTGAATGGAATGATAATGACATATTTACCAGTGGTAAAGATGGTAACATTATCCATTGGGATTTACTGAATACTGATGATAATTTACTCAACTGTCTGTTAAAGGAAGGCATTGATAGTGTCAAGTTCAACGGAACCAAAAACATCATGGAATCAGATATTTCTCAAAGACAATGTGGTACGGTAATCCCAGCAAGTAACACTAGCATTACAGGTATGGTGAATTTGCAAGGAAATGACGGTGAATGCAGAGTTCTTCTGATAGACGGAAGTTCCTTTTTTGGAGTCCATCTGAAGATTTATGATGCAGCCAATGTTGAAGCATCACTGGCTAAACAGTACTATACTTCCAATGATCTTGACTTGTTGGCCAAGCTGCAAGAATCCTCCAATACTACTCTTGTTGAAGAATTAAATAGTATCTCCTATGATGAAGTCACAAGTGTATATGGCGAAGAATGTTTGGAACAAATCAAGCCATTGACTATTTCCAGAAAATCTACTCACGAAAATCTTAGTGTTGATTCAGATGTTGAAACCATTGCTTCTCAAGAACCAGAATTGACTCCAAGATATCCACAATTTGCTCTCCAAAGCGCTCATAAAAGAACACCTACTATTACATCAATTATACCCGAAAATATGTCCAATGAAACATTGCTCCCAGAGCTTATAGATTCAAGTCCTACGTCAATGACATCTCGTGATGAATTACAATTTTCAGATGATGAATCTCTTTCTACTAACCCCACTGTAATTGAAGAAGAATATTATCATAAAGTTGATCAAATTCTGGACTTCAATTTCAGCTTGGACGAACTAGCATTTTAGCGGAAAGAGAATGTTAACAAGAGGCGACATTTTTAGCTCAAGAGGATGTTTAATGGGATATATATAGCATATGTTAGTGGGAATTTTATGAAATAAATGGAGAGGGATAAGATATAAATATAACGAATGAATGGTAAATCTATTAAAATGTAAGTGTAAATTAAGTAATGGTATTTAACATGATTATCTAAGTGGTCGACTCTGCAGTTTAATTTGATCGTACATTATGTCCAATTCGGCATGTAGATAAATGCAATAGAAAAAGGTTTTTTATTTTTTGTGTCAAAGCAATAAAGCAATAAAGCGATTGTAACTGAATATATGAAATTAGAGCAACTCAAAACCGGTAGATTCTTAATAAGGTTGTTGGTACATTTATGAGTGTAAGTAAATTGGTTTGAAAGTTTAGATAGAGTGAATAATATGCTTAAGGGTTATATATTTATCTGTTTGTTTTAATTTGCTTCTCGAAAAGCCGTGCACTCCATCAAGGTGTGCCTTTTTTCGGTACATGATAAAATGCACCCATCTGTGGCTAAGGGAAGTGTGAAGACAACAACCATCACCAGGAATTTCAATCTTTTAACACAAACATTCAAATACTAAAGATTATAACAATACATAGAAATATCAAAGAAGACGTGGAATCTTTACAAACTTTCACCCAATATTTCGAAACTCACAGAAGGAGCCGCAAGTTGTCAATAACAAATCATTTGACAGCAAAGATGCAGCATTGCATAGACCGAAATTAATCCTTAAAGAAAATAAATTATATGTAATCAAAAAATTCAAAAATAAATAACAAGCTTTGAGCTGTGGGCCCATGGGTTGGGAGAAATTAAAAAGATTCACCAATGTTGTGGAAACCCGACAGCTATGAACAAAAAAAGGTAGATGTATTATGTAAGTTGAAGTAATAATAATTGAGGATTATAATCTGCATTTCTCTAACACGGCTGAAAATGACAGTGGCTGACTTATAAATATTTCAGTCAATATTACTCATACTCAAAAAGTTCCTATTAGTTTCTTTTTTTTTATTTTCGGCTTTCCTTTGGTCTCCTTTTTTTTTCAATTTCGTATAGTAACAGTCAAATGGTTAGAAGATCTCGAACAGCGAGGCAACAGGAAAAACAAAATTAAATTGAACTAAAATTAAAATAACTAGCAAATGACCTACAACGGGTACCAAGATAAATGGAAGTAGATAGAAGATTCAATTGTGCTTAATAATATGATATGTAGAACATGTTCTTTGTATATCAATTCCAATACTTGGTTTTGAAAAGAATTATTCAAAATTGACTAATCCGCCACATCCACCAATTTCCATTGACTACCTACTTATAAAATTTCCAAAATTTCAGTACTGTACTTTAGTTTCAATCCCTTTTCGCAACGCCTTCATAATCGCTAATTTTTTGTGTAAGTATTTTCTTTTATTCCTAACAGTTTCAAAGTTAGTCAACTTGATAAGATGCCAGGATCTTTGAACACGCCGATCAACGTCAAGGTTGTGGCGGCAGAGCTGCTTTATAAGAGGGATGTTTTCAGGCAACCCGATCCCTTTGCAGTGATTACAGTGGATGGTCTGCAAACGAAAACAACCAAAACTGCCAAAAAGACTCTTAATCCGTATTGGAATGAACAGTTCAATTTCACTGCTGCAGAAGATCTGATCTTAGTAATTCAAGTTTTCGATCAAAAGAAGTTTAAAAAGAAGGATCAAGGTTTTCTTGGAGTCGTTAATGTTAGAATTGGTGATGTTATCGATTTACTGTTACTGCTGAGTGAAGAAACTATTACAAGGGATTTAAAGAAACTGAATGAGAATTTGGCAGTAAGTGGTAAAATCATCGTTGTTATTAGTCATAAGCAAAGAGGTACTGGTCAAGAAATTGGCAATGGATCTGCTAGTGGATCTATTAATAATAATAATGTTCCATCTTTCTCTGCTTCTACTGCAGGTGATGCTTCCAACTCTAATCTCCCCCCTATCAATGGTCCTGCTCCTCAGCCAGGTTCTGGTACTGTTAATCGCCAATATAGTTCTTTTGAAGATCAATATGGTCGATTGCCTCCAGGTTGGGAACGTAGAACTGATAATTTTGGTCGTACTTATTATGTTGATCATAATTCTAGAACAACCACTTGGCAAAGACCAACTCTGGATCAAAGTGAAAGTGATAGACAACGTCTTAGCACTACAGAAGCAGAAAGAAGACAACATAGAGGCAGAACTTTACCGGGTGAAAGTCCTGCATCCCCATCCCCAAGTGCCGGAAATGTAACTGTTACTTCAACTGGTCCTAATGCTCCTGTTTCTCCTGGTGCAGCTGTATCTATGGCTGCAAGTGGTGCTACCACTACTGGTTTAGGAGAATTGCCTTCCGGTTGGGAACAAAGATTTACCAATGAAGGAAGACCTTATTTTGTTGATCATAACACTAGAACTACTACTTGGGTCGATCCTCGTAGACAGCAATATATTCGTACTTTTGGTCCAAATACAACAATCCAACAACAACCTGTTTCACAATTGGGACCATTACCGTCCGGTTGGGAAATGCGTTTAACTAACACTGCTCGTGTTTATTTTGTTGATCATAATACCAAGACTACGACATGGGACGATCCAAGATTACCATCTTCTTTGGATCAAAACGTTCCTCAATATAAGCGTGATTTCCGAAGAAAAGTTATTTATTTCAGATCTCAACCAGCGCTTCGTATTTTACCAGGCCAATGTCATATAAAAGTTAGAAGAGATCATATTTTCGAAGATTCTTATCAAGAAATTATGAGACAAACTCCTGAAGATCTTAAGAAGCGTCTTATGATTAAATTCGATGGTGAAGAAGGTCTTGATTACGGTGGAGTTTCTAGAGAATTCTTTTTCTTGCTTTCTCACGATATGTTCAATCCATTTTACTGTCTTTTCGAATATTCGTCTCACGATAATTACACACTTCAAATTAATCCAAATTCTGGTATCAATCCAGAACATTTGAATTATTTCAAATTCATAGGAAGAGTTGTTGGTTTGGGTGTTTTCCATAGAAGATTTTTAGATGCGTTTTTCGTTGGTGCATTATACAAAATGATGTTGCATAAAAAGGTTGTTTTACAAGATATGGAAGGTGTTGATGCCGAATTCTACCGTTCCTTAAAATGGATTTTAGACAATGACATTACTGATACACTTGATTTAACTTTCTCTGCCGAGGATGAAAGATTTGGTGAAATTGTCGAAATTGATTTGAAACCTGAAGGTACCACTATTGAGGTAACTGAAGAAAATAAACATGAATACGTAGAATTAATCTCTGAATGGAGAATCAGTAAAAGAGTTGAAGAACAATTCAAAGCATTTATTGATGGGTTCAATGAACTTATTCCTCAAGAATTGGTTAATGTTTTCGATGAAAGAGAGCTTGAATTATTGATTGGTGGTTTGGCTGAAATTGATGTTGAAGATTGGAAAAAACATACTGATTATCGTGGTTATCAAGAAAATGACCAAGTTATTCAATGGTTCTGGAAGTGTGTTAAAGAATGGGATCTGGAACAAAAGGCTCGTCTTTTACAATTTACCACTGGTACTTCAAGAATCCCGGTCAATGGGTTTAAAGATTTACAAGGTTCTGATGGACCAAGAAGATTCACTATCGAAAAGGCGGGTGAATCCAACCAACTTCCAAAATCGCATACTTGTTTTAATAGAGTTGATCTTCCTCCATACACTAATTATGAAAGCTTGAAACAAAAGTTGACGTTGGCAGTGGAAGAAACTGTTGGGTTTGGACAGGAATAGTTTTATTTAGCTTGTTTATGATTTGCAAAAGAAAGAAAATGAAATATTGGTGTAGAGAATGAATCTGGGAGCAACCATACAAATTTTATATTCACAGGATAAGAACAATAAGGAAAAGGAAAAGGGAAACTTTAAATTAAAAAGAAAAAGAACAGCAATAGCAGAAAAACTTGATAATGAAAAATCAAGGGATTCGAAAACATTGAAGTTGAAAATTACCTAAAATCAAGAGCCCCATTTACAAAGCCAAGGCTTTAAGTATTGCTCCATAAATAGATAACCTGTATTAATTACTAATCCATGTGTGTAGACTTATGTATAGCCATTTTTATTTTTGATTTCCAGCCTAATTCAATTGGGGGGTTCTCCACTTCTCAAAATCTTTAGGTGACTTAAATGGGTGCAAATATGTGAGATGATTGTAATCAATGCACTACACGATTCAAGTGTCATTACCTAAAAGTGGGGTATGATTGGATATGAATGAATGGAATTAAAGTTTAGTGACAGTGGTTTCTATGCTTTGAACTCCGTTAATGACTTGCAAGCCGCAACTAGCTATTCTAGATTAACCGGAAAGTGTTCTCCTCTTTGTTTGAGGTATTATATTTCGTAGAATTAGAAACTATATAAAGAGGGTCTAAATTCATTAATAGATAAATTAATATCATAGTGAACTATAACATATTATAACATATTTTGAACATGCCTGACTTATTTGACAACTTTTTTGGAAAAATGTCTTCGACATTGAACGGGGGTAAAACCAAGCCTAGATATGGCGGAAGCTCACAGGTGAATTCTGGAAAGTATTATAATTATCATTCTACTGGCACTAATAACAATTACTGGTTACCTGTTAAAAAAGAGCTGGGAGCTATGGATATAAAACCTAGATCTACTTCTATTACTTCTATGGCTAGTGAAGAAGAGACAAAGAGTAGAAACAATTCTGTTTCCTCTGAAAAAATTGATTTGGGACCTAAAACTTAAAATCCTTATACTTAAAGATCATAATGAAACATGTTTTACGATTGAATTTTTAACTAAACTTTAACAATTTTATTAAATAAATAATAATACAAATAGGAAAAGAATTGAAATTGTAGACGAATACAGATCTATGAGTGTGTAGTCGCCTTTATATACAGAGTAAATGTGGGCGGTAGAGAGTTATTCAAGTCATTGGAGGTGGAGAAAACATATTTTCAGATTGAAAATCATTGATAATCAGTTCCATAAATAACATATCTTCATCTGTTACTGCTGGTTCCATTAATATACCTAAAAATGGTTCATTTGTATCAATAAAATCTTTCCCAACTTCAAAGTCCCGCAATTCTAAAAACTCTGGATTCATTTGAGTAGTGTTTTGATCAATATTTCCATAGGTATCAATCATTCTTTTAAGTCTTAATTCAATATTATTAGATACAAAAGGTTTTGAGCAATCTAATAGTTGAATAAGTTGATTTAATTTGCCCTTTGCAACTAAATTACCTGAATTTCTCATTTCTGCCATCAAATCCATCAGCATTTGTAAATAATCTTCAAAACTATAACTATTGGGTGGAACTGGAACTTTTAAAAGTAAGCAAATAACAAAGATAATTGCCAGTGAAATAAGATAATCTAAATCAGTAAACCCAAAAACTCTTACCAATCTTTCTTTATAAAGAGCAATAAATAAATTAATCGTTAATTGAGCTTGTTGTAAACTTAACGATACTATATTTTTAATGTTTTTTGGTAAATCTTCAAAATTTGATTCTAACCTTACTAAATTTAGCAAGATTGGAATACAGGCAAGATAAATATGATGAATATAATTCAAATGCAAAGTATAAATTAATCGATTATTTGGATTTCCTGCTTCCAATGGAAGTTGAAGTTGTAAATGAGGTGGAACTGAATTCACCCAAGCTACTAAATCATGTACAATTGAAAAAACGGCATTCAAATATTTTTTGTTATCAAACGGAGGTTGTAAACAATATATATTTAACGAAGTTTTCTCTGCCAACTTTGCCAATTTGACATAATGAAGCATAAGATATGATTTGGCAAATTCTTCTCTCGAAATTGAGGAACTTGGAGGTTCAGCTTCTGTAGGAAATTCAGTGGTAATTTCTCCTTCTGATAACAATAAACTTCTTCCAATTCTACTGCAGAAAAACCTATTCAAACAAAATATCAGCCAGAATAATCGTTTTTCTTGATCTGAATGAGTACCTGCCTTGTGTAAATTCAATGCAATACACATTTGAAGGGCATTGTTTGAAAGAGCAACTGCAACGTTCTTTTTATCTAAAATTCGAGTGTAAATTGATGTTAACCCTAAAGTTTCTATTAGATCAATATTAGATTGAAGAAACCTTTGGGAAAGGTTCAAGGTTGCAATGAATGGGGATAAATAATGTAGCACGATTTTGAAAAATTTCAAACCAGCAGTTTCTACAATTTTAGAAGTTCCAATAGAATTATTTGGATCATAGACTTCGCCCAAAGTGCATACCATGACAATTTTGAGAATAAAATAGTGGTCCTTAGCCAATTCACCAGAAGGATTTGTTATAGTATTAGCTTTAAAAGTAGGGGTGAAGTACTCTGATAATCTAGATCTAAAGCCTTCGGGGTCTAGAGTTAAATAACCAGAGTTTATAAATAACACAATATTGTCAAGGTATTTCAATACCATGGGCATGGTCAAAGTATGAAGTGGAGTTAAACTAGGAAGATTTCTATCAGAAAACACTGAATCATAAGCATCTTCTTCAATAAATGAATTAAAATCGGGAGATATAAATGTACCTTCTGGAACCTTTTGAGTTAAGGTTCTACGTAAATTCCAACACACGAGTTCTCCAGAACCGGATCCTAAATAAATCAGTAAAGGTACTGTATCTATAGCTAAGGTATTCAGATTATTCGTACTATTAATAAGGTTGAAATTCCCATGAATTGAGCTAGATTTAACATCATTTGTACCACCACCATAATTTTCATCATTAGCTGCAAGGTTATTCATATAACTGATCGAACTTGTAGTTGACAGCAGAGCTGGTGATACATTGACAGATTCATTCAAAAGATCAGTTCCGAGCCCTTGTTTGCGGGCAAGCATGGACTCCAACTCAGCTATTCTTCTCTCATATTTCTCAAGTTGTACATCATACACTTTCACGAATTTGGCTCTTCTACGATACTCACACTTTATATTGGCCGCAGTACACTTATCACAGGGACTCTCGCCCAGGCATCTTGTTTTTCGACGTCTGCAGTGGATACACGCTGAACGTGCCCTCCCTGAGGTAGTAGCTTTATCATAATCAAGTAGATTCATAATTATTCTTCGTTTTGCTGCATGAATTGTTATCAAGACAGCACGGCAATTTGGATCAATACCCCGTTGTTTAATATTTATGGAGACAGGTAACATTTTTTTATTTTTGGCTTGGTTTTCTTTTATTTTATAACTACAAGAATCAAGTGATTTAAGCATAGACCACTTTATTTATTATATGTGATATTTACTACAAAAAAAAAAGGGTTTGATATTGGTATATCCTCGTGTGTATTGAAGAGGACTCTTTCATATGTATGTATGTATCTGTATATCTAAAGTTATATTCAATGCTGTAGAAAGACAAATCGATCATTTCAATTATAGTCTTCAACTTCAATATTCCACTTCTTTGTACTTGTAATTCTTCATCTTATATTATTTACTTCTTCACTTCTTTACTTCTTTGTCCTCAAATATTCTCTGTTTTTCTTTCTTTTTTTTCCTTTTCTTTTCGTGTCTTCTTTATGATTCATCTAGATGCAACAGCACCAACATCTCTTTTGAGTATACAGTAAATTGTCCAGATATATTTCGTCTTGACGTGGTGTTGCCCGGTCCGGCGGGACTGCACCATAATTGGGTGTATTTTTTGGTTTAGAAAGAAGCTTTTGCGTTGGTTTTCGGCGAGGAGTAGGATTACCATATCCATGTAGATTAGTTTTCTTGTTAAGGGAAGCGTCCCAGCCTCGTCCCCCATTGAGATCGTTCCAATCATAGTGAATATCGGTTGGTAGTTCATCATCTAAAATAGTACCAATTAATGTAGAATTTGTATCAACTTTGAGAGGAGAAGACGCACTTCCTTCGTTTGCGTTGAATTTATGAATAGATGAATCAGTAGGTATTGTGGTTGATGTTATTTTTTTGTTATCACCATTTATAGATACGTTTGTATTATTACCATTGGAGTATACTGCTGCTGTAGTATTATTAGTGACAGTTTCTGAAACCTCAGCTTGTTTGTTCACAGACTTCGCTGGAGAACTGGTTGAAAGGTTTGATTGAATATCAACAGAAGACTTTCTTGTAGGAGATGCAGCCCACATTAATCCTATCAAATATTCATAATCAGGTCTTTCATCAAACTTTAAGTTTCTGACATAACTCAAATATTGTGCAAATTGAATAGGGAAACCATGACACAAGTCATGAACCAGAGTACTTTGTTTTTTCAAACCAATTTTTTCATACTTCTGTTTGTTGGTTGGAGCTTTTAACCCCTGCCAAGGTAATGAGCCTCTCAAGAAATACATGAAAACATGGCCCAAACTTTCCAAGTCATCTCTTCTCAGTTGTTCAATTCCCAAGTGGGTATTGATTGACATATATCTAGCAGTACCCAGAAGAGCTTTTCGTTCTCTATAAGCAATATGTTGATGGCTTCTTGGGTCTCTATATTGTTTTGCCATCCCAAAATCCACAATATGTATTCTTTGAGCTCCACTGGTTTCAGGGCGGCCAACTAAGAAATTGTCAGGTTTAATATCACGATAAATTAACAGATGTTCATGTAAAATTTGCACTCTTTTAATCATTTGTGAGGCTACCGCAACAACGGTGGAAACAGAAAATTTCCTACCACACCATTCAAAAAGGTCTTCCAATGAAGGACCTAAAAGATCCATGACTAACACGTTATGCACACCTTCTTGACCAAAAAAGTAAACCTTAGGTACTCCTGAACATCCTGATAAAACTTTGTACAGTCTGTACTCATCCCTTAACTGTGGAGCTTCACATTTTCGGGGTTCGAATTTAATTGCTACTGGAGTGTTGTCAAGGAGGTTTACACCTTCAAAAATAATTCCAAACAGACCCTCACCTATCTTCTGGCCCACGCGGTAATGAACCCCTATAATGTGGTTGCCTGACTGGCCCATTATATATATTGATTAGACAATTAGTAGCTAATTGTGGAGAGGGGAAGGAGTTTGAATTAAGAAAAAGTTTTAGTTCGGAGACTGTTTTTTCTTTGTCAATTTGACTCTTCAAAGTGCAGGAAAATGGGTTATCAGGTAGGATGGATAAAAAAAAAAAATGAACAAAAAATTAAATGAACAAATGGAAGAATATAGGAATGAAGCGGAGAGGCAAATATATAATTGATAGAGAGTGGAACTGGAATGTGAGGTATTGTTTCAACGTTTCAATCTTAAAATTAGTTTAAGAAGTAGAAGCAAAGTTGGATTAGGCTATTTTTTGTCCAAACCAAGGAATAATAATCTAAACGGCGTTCAAAGTGAAGACATTATCTAAAAGTGTGTATTTTTATTTTAGATTTTTACTTTTTTTCAGTCTTTATCTTGGTTTTTTTTTTTTTTTTGTCCCCTGTAGGTCATAGCGGCTACACAGCGAAAATCATGAAGAAAAGCCAAATTTATGGTTACCCGAAGGTTTAGATCGGTAGATATTAGTTTCCATACATTGTCCATACATTGGAACTCTGACCAGCTTTAGAATGGGCGTTGGAGATAATTTTACATAGAGATTCCTAATATCTTTTTTGTGCATTGATGGAGTAAATGTACATTGAAACTGGCAGACGTTCCCCCATAATATGTTTGATTATGTGCCTAAAAACCCCCAATTGAGAAATATTAATTGTGGGAGTGATGTTTAGTTCAAAGCACGGTTATTTATTTATTGGATTTTTATCCGTCAAAGAAAGTAGCGACATGCAGTTCTTTCACGAGCCAGAAATTCTGTGGTAACCTGCTTAATTTATTATTGGTGTTGCATTTGGTAACATTTCGGCAAGAGAACCGATGTGTGTTCTAATTAGGGGTATCAATGGCCGGATTTGTAATATATGGCAATGGAAATGACGATCTTTTTACCTCACTCCAACTCTGTTATTTTGATAGTCTACTTACTAATAAAATCATCACTCTTTTGATAATTAACTGTTTCGACTTATGATTTATATATTTTAACGTTTTCTTGCTTTAATTTACCCTGTCGCTACTACTACGCTCTATCTTTCACGGTTTCAGTATTTCAATATTTCGCCTACTATTCAACTACGTCGCTGCGTCGCTACGTCAGTATGTCAATTTATTTATTTCAGACACATCTTAAAATTGCTTTCACTGGCATGGACTCTAAACCTTTCAACCAATACGTTTCCCCTCCCGGTCCTATAATCGCTTATTACCATGTTTTATCCTCGCTAGCTCAAGATCTTATATGTACGAATTAATGAATTTTTTTTTTTTTCTCATTCGGTAACTCAAATCGAAAATCAAACAGTTTGCACTCCATTCAAATATAAATTCAATGCTGTTTGAACCAGGAACGCAAGTATTGGCATATCATGGACCATTAATATATAGTGCCAAAATATTGCAGGCGTATCAAAAAGGTAAAAAAGAGGTTGAGGATGCAGAAGGAAATTTGTTTACACTTCCTGACAAACTACATGAACACCTTCGTGGAGAAGATGCATATTTACTTCATTACAAAGGGTGGAATCCCAAATGGGATGAATGGGTAGGGCCAAGTCGTATTATGCATGTAAATGAAGAAAACTTGATAGTTCAAAAGGAATTAAAACAAGCATTGCAACAAAAAAAGCAACAACAACAACAACAACAAAGTAGTCAACAGTCTAAGAAAAAAACACTGACCCCAAACCCATCAAATCAAGCCAACAATGGTTCAACAAATACAAAAACAAATAGTGATTCAAATACGCAAACGAAAAATGCATCAACCAATTCGCGTAAACCTGGTAGAAGAAAGCTCGTAAATCCTGAACTAGAATTACCGATCCCAGTAAGGTTAAAATATGTTCTTGTAGATGATTGGGAAAATATTACCAAGCTGAAATTATTAGTTGGTTTACCAGCCAAGGCATCAGTGAAATATATCTTGAAAGAATATATGGCTTCCAAAGAAAAAAGTTCAGTGACCAATGAAATAATACAAGGTTTAGAACTATATTTCAATCGTCTGTTAAGTCTTATATTATTGTACAGATTTGAAAGGTTGCAATATCTGAACATTTTGAAGCAAAATGGATCTGAAATTAAACCGCTGGAAATTTACGGAGTTGAACATTTAATTAGATTGTTTACTGCACTTCCTGGATTGATAGGTCAAACCACTATGGATCCAGTAAGTATTGAAGTATTGATGAAAGAATGCAAAGAAGTCTTGGATTATTTGGATGAAAATTTAGGTCAATACAATGGAGAGTATGTCAACGTGGATGCTGGGTACCAGAACTTAGCTACTCAAAATTGATCTTAGACACCGGATTCACACTATGAACATCAACTTGAATGGACATATACACAAACATAAATATACAATCATAAACAATATCTAGATCATCAGAGAAGATTACCAAAGAAGATTACCAAAAAGGACAGTATAATTTATTTTAGTACGTTCCTTAACATAATTTTCTCCACTATTTGTAGTTTCAGAGATTGAATTAATTTCCTTTCTCGCATACTGTACGTACTGCATTTGAATTCTTAACTTCAGTGTAGTATTCCTAACTTCAACTTCAGTAAAGAAAGATGTCAACCGAGTGGAACGTAATTGTGTTTGATAAGCCAAACACCGATAGAACAGGTGTCAGACCAGCCCATGTGGCTGCAATCCCCGCTGCTGTGAACGCTGGGATCGTTAAATCCGTAGGAGCTCTTTACCAAGACACAGGTAAGACCAAATTTGCCGGTTCTACGTTCCACTTAATGGCGGATCTGAAAGACCAAATTTTGAGTTTTTTGAGTAAAGATGTGTATGCCAAGGAAGGCATTTGGGATTTAGAGCTGGTCATTGCTCATCCTGTAGGAATTGCGTGTCGTTTGGCTAAGACCATGGATGGTGTCAATGTTAACTAGGTGGTAGCCCTGCATTTAGTATGGATATTGAATATACTGAGTTTTGATATTTAAGTGTAGAGACGGGAGGAGCGTTACAGAGTAGGAATTGTTAGCATATTTATCAGATATTAAGCCAATTCAGTACACAGTTACACATCTACAACCACTTTTTTGCACCTTTATAGAACTCTTGAACAAATCGCTCTGGTCTCGTATTGGTTACTGCTAAGGAAAAAAAAAACCAAAAAAAAAATGTGAAAATAAAGAGTGAATTTACAACCCTAGACACACAAGAAATGGTTCCCCAGGCTGCAAACTAGAGGTAGTTTGGGGTTTGAAACAGAATACGCCCTTTTCTAATTCTACAAATCTTATTCCTAACAGAAATTTCAAACATCTGGTCTACATCAATCTTTTCAGAACTTTATTGGCCATCCCTCGATGGCATGCGTAAGCTAAATGCTATATCTCTCCTTCCACTTCATAAATCTAATTCTTTGCTGGTGCAAACATCACAGGACGCTCCTTTCTTGCGCCGAGCTTGTCTGTCTTGATACCTTGGCCAGCTTGTGGACCCCATGGTGAGTGTCTTGGAATTAAATTGTAGTTTCTATTTGGTCTAAATTCTTTGGACTCGTTAATCAACCAACCTGGATTAAAAATGAAATTGTGGGCGTTGGCCTTTTCGTCAATGTCCAAACGAATGGTATCTCTGTTATTAGCACGTCTGGCTTCAAAATCACGATAGTGGGTGGTTTTAACAACTGGAGCGGAACTTTGAGTGTTGTTGTAAACATATATTAAACCACCCAAGACAGCGGCAACTCCCAAGACCTTTGGAACGTTGATTTCTGTCTCCTTAGGTGTATGAGTAGAGTACTGTCTGGTGGATCTAGCCACTGAGCGTACTGCTGTTCTACCAAACATAGTTAAAGCGTTTATCCAAGAGTTGAATTTTTAAATTCGAGTATTTTGTATATCGCGAATTTGGTTGGCCAATGAGTTGGAAGGTATTAGTGTGGTTACCGTGATTATGTGCAGATCTGCCTGGTCAAGCTTCTCATCAGTGTAAGTGATTGAGTTCATGGTATGTATGCAGTCCCGCTCTGGTTCTCAGATGGTGCAACCAGTGTTAGTTCCTGAGCTCATTTCTATCTCTGTGCACTCTTTAGATATCAAGGTTGAGTTACTATTGTTGATGAATATATGTAGATTCTCGTGAATTATGGATTTTGACATGATGGAATTATTTTGAATCGTATATAGAATCTATGATTTGCATTTTTTTAGTAACTTTCACTTCGCATCATCTAAAAAACTTAATATAGGCGGCTAAAACCACCTGCTAACTGTGGTCATCTCTCTATTGATAAATCGGACAGAACCTTTGCATTTTATGGGTCTCATTAGTCCATGGCAAGAGGTCGACTGTGTCAATTGAAATGATTTAATCTAAGGTTGGCCATCAAAATTCTTTGAAATTGTATCGGTTTTCTTTCGTTCTTTGTTCAATATTCGGACGCTGTCCCATTTAGATTTTCGCCCTTCCGTGATTCGTGATTATTGTTCAACATAGTGGCAATCTGAAACAAACTAAATTTATCTACTGTCTCATATGTTTTGTGGTAGTTTCTAATCGTAATAATGACATATTGGCTAATAGACTCAGTTTCCTAGCTAATTCTAACTTTCTTGGGCCCTTTCACAATTCTACAAAACTTAAACTAAACTAAATATTTATTATCTAACTAATAACCTAATTTAATCAAGTGATCAGCCAACTTCTCCACAATAGTAGTAGCTTCACCTGCAACAACACCACTTGGATAGTGAGCAACCAAGATAGCTTGCTTGGTTCTGACAGCAATCACACCTTCAGCTTCGTGCTTACCATAGATGGAACGCTCGTCAGCACGCAAAAGAAAGTATTTTTGTTGCAATACGTGTAAACCATGTGCTTGTAAGTTGGATGGGTCGTCAAATCCTTGAGCAATGGCAGAAATTTCATTTTGCTCGAGTTGGAGACCATTGCTTTGGGCCCACAACAGGTCACCCACACGGGAGTATAAAGCGGCCTTGTCGAGTCTACCGGTAGCTATTAAGTTGTCAGGATATGCTTGCCACGACATGATTATTCTCTAAAGTTGTGATGAAGGGGTAAAATTTCCAGACCGATCCAATGTTTATGTATAGATTTGTATGCCGGACGGCGGGGCTCGTAACGGACGACACTGGTGAAAATTGAATTTAGTGCGATGCACAAACAAAGAGTTGAGCCTAAAGTGGGCCAGATCGAGGTGAACAGGTGAAGAAGACATGTTGTTCAAATCTTGGTTACTTTTTAAATTATATAACTGATGTCGTGATTCATTCATTTTTGTCTAAATATATAATTGTGTGAATTTGAGATCGAAAAACCGTGGTTTAGTTATGGTCTTGATAGCCTCTCTTCTATTATGTAAGCATTTGCAGCTTAAATGTCAATGTAATCAGAATAATAAGCGACATTACTGATTTCCACTTCAAATTATTTGGAATTTCTTGAATTGAACTATTGAAACTCGTTATAATTTTTGTTTCTTTTGAACTGGTTCTGTTATATCCTCAATGTCTTGTATTCCATTAGACTTGGGTGGTTCCATTTGGACATCTTCGTCTTCTATTAAAATCGTCTCAAATCCATTCCCTCTGTCTAAAATTGGTTCTTGTTTACCCTCTTCTTCGATTTCTTCTTCCTCTTCGTGATTCTCATTTTGTTGTGTGCTTTGAGAAACCTTTTCTTGAAGTTTCAACTCAGGCAATTCATTCTTTTCGTCATAATATATGTACAACTCCAAATTTTCCAATTCATCTTCTTCATCTTGAATAAGCAAGAATTCTCCACTTTTAATGGACAAATCTTCAAGGGTTTTGTCTGCATTATCAGTAAAGTCAAAATCGTATAAAAGCTTCAGTTTCCCATAGATAAGTGAGATATCTCCAGGGTACTGATACTTTTGGACGGACATATCTACCAATTGCTGTATAGTTACTGATTTGGTTACTGATGCAATTCCTCTGGCAACAGAACAACTTGGGCAGTTAGGTTTGGGTGACTCTAGCAGTGCTGCTGTGGCGTATTTATTAGGACGTATACTGATAAACACCATGGAAGAATTGGCTTTAGGGTCATGTGCAAAGAAATTTAAAGCTCCAACGGCCAGAAATCCCGAGATTATAGCATTGGTAGTAGCAATGGCTGGAATGATGTTCCCTGCAATCTGTTTACAGTCAAATTTGGATAACACTTCGATGTGGAATACTTGGTTTCTTAAATTAGATGCAGCAACAACAAAATCAAGAGTATCTTCGTCATCTTTGTCAAAATCTATGGATTTTTCTAAGAAAAGACGTTGTTGAAGGTTTTTGGTAGCTTCAAACAACAACCTCAAGTTTTCAGGCACTGTCCAAACCTTTGTTTCGTCATTTGGAACAGCATCTGCCATTTCAATCAAAGTCAAAGGAATTGGTTTTTCTCTATTGGTCCATAACGAATCAATTAAAAGTAATCTTTCAATATCTATAATCCACAATTTCTGTACCATTTCGTTGAAGAAATCATTGTGGGATTTAGTAAGCAAAGAATGTTTTAAATCTTTCAATTCGTTGTGTTCTTTAACTAAGTTTTCTCTTTCCTTCTCATTGTCGGTGGCTTCTTTAAAATCAGAATTCTCCACCTCATCTTCTGCTTCGCCACCAACCAATTGCAGAAACAAGAATTCTTTGGCCCAAGTGATACAATGTACTGGTTTCAGTGGAGTACTTCGAATAGTGCAAACGGGGAACACTTGTGGAGTAACTTTGGCTTGACAATCAAAACATTCAGTTTGATAGGGGATGATGGGTTGAACATACCCGTCATATCCTGTAGTACCACTTTCCATGACCAGAGTCTTTAAAAATAATGCCATTCTATTCACATATCGACGAGCTTCCAAGTTATCCAATGCATTGTAAATACATTTGAATTGCTTCCAAAACAGAATGGGAAATTGATCAGTATCCATGATATTGCCGTGATGCGCAATTATTTGCGTGTTGTGATAGTTAAATGATTGCACTGCACTCTTGATCGTCAACGATTTCAGCTTGTCAATGTCTTTATGACGGAACAAGAACTGTCTGTTCAAGTTTGAAAGAGTGATAGTATCGAGATCAACAATGTGGATATTACCCACACCAGAGAGGAGAAGATTCTTCAAGAGCTCGCACCCAATTCCTCCCGCCCCCACCATAAGCACGGTGGTGTCTTGGAGGTCCTGGTACCTGTCTCCTAGCACTTTTCTGAGATAAGTGTCTCTGGGCATAATACTGAAGAGTGCGATTTAAGAGTTGAAGTTTCTGAGTTGCAGGACAAAGGTGTAGAGAGAATCGCCTGTGTGCAGGACTCGTGGGAGTGATAACGACTAGTTGGTAGAACGATGGACACAAGGTTTTACTGATGAAGAGAGAGGTTTTAATGTGAGAAGACCAATGGAAGATCAAACGAAGTGTGGCTCAACTGGTACATCGGCACCATGTCTATAAACAACAAAAATTACACTACTTATATGTCACATAATCTTTCCTTTATCATAATTTAAACACTGGTAAATAAAGCCCACACACCCTTTAAATATTGAACGATTTCATCACCTCCAAGCTTCAGTTCTCCGTATAAACGATCAACAAAACTGATAGGAACCTCGGCAATCAGAAAACCAAAAGAACGAGCACGGACCATCATTTCCATTTGGAATACATAACCTTTACTCTTGGTAGCACCAATAATTTTCTCCAATACGTTCTTTTTATACAAACGGAACAGACCAGTAAGATCAGACACATTTGGACGAAGGACGTTGGCAGCAAGGAAATTGGCACCTCTCAGAACCAATTTTCTCTTTAAGTCCCATCCATAAACACCCCCATTGCCTGCATAACGGGTACCGGTCACAATATCATAATCACCTTCCTTTTGTTTGGCGATAAATTCAGGAATAGCTTCTGGATGATGCAGAAAGTCGGCATCCATGATTATAACATAGTCTCCTGTGACATACTTAAGACCGTGAACGTATGCGGTACCAAGCCCAAGTTTCCCAGCTCTAGGTCTGAGTTGAATGTGTTGTTTGCCAAACACTTGGATAAGTTCTTTGGCAATCTCTTGGGTACCATCTGGAGAAGCATCATCTACAATAATAACTTCCCAATCGATCTTATGTTCAGTGAACGTCTTGTTCAAAAGATACACAAGGATAGGGAGGTTCTTTCTCTCGTTGTAAGTAGGGAGGATCACAGAGTACTTAGACATTACGTGTTGTTAACGCGTGCGATAAAGTAAACAAAAATGAAAAAAAGGTGGTTGGGAAATGCGAAAATTTCACTGAATGTAGGAAACTTAAATGTGCATGCAACCATTTATAGTGAAGTAGAGTGCAACTACAGTTTCTAGTGTAAGTATATACATTGTCCTTTCTATCCTCTAATCCTACATCGCTAGCCCTCGCTAGCGCCTAATGCACACATTAAACTAGATTTATACCTTTTCCCTCCCTTGAATCATATTCTCGTTCTTATTATTAACCGTTCAAATTGAAGTTTTTGATCTGCGCCAGAAGTCCTCCTACCTGCGCTTCTGGGGCCAGTCTTGGTGGGTTTGGGATACTATCACCATATCCGTATAAGCCTGGAGAGTTGTTGACCAGCTGTGAATACTTCATGTATTGGTTCTGGTGTTGGTGATGTTGTTGATGTGGTTGTTGTTGCTGCTGATTTAAGTTTTGTGGTGGTTGTTGCTGTTGCTGCTGATTCAAGTGATGTTGCTGTTGATTTAAATGTTGCTGATGTTGCTGTTGATGTTGCTGCTGGTGCTGCTGCTGGTGCTGCTGTTGGTGCTGCTGCTGGCTTGGGTGTTGTTGATATTTTCCTTGCCCTTGCCCTTGCCCATCCCCGTGCCAGTAAGGCTGCGAGTTTGTTCTCATATTGTTCTTGTACTTGTTGGAACCTGCACTGTTGGACCTGTTCTTGTTGGCCCCGCTTCTAGGCTGAGGTTGCTGAACAATATAACTATTATGCGGCTGACCCAGCGCTGTAGCTGCCGCAATGGCTGCTGCTGTACTATTTATTAATCCATTGGGCTTTCCGTTCCCACACTTCAAACAACACAAGTTTTTCGCAAAATTGTGATACAAGCAAATTTCACATTTCCAGTCCCCAGCACGGAAAGGAACATTGTTGCCAAATCTCCCATCGTACGACATCTTAGGGTCAGGAGTACTTCTCTTGGGTGCATAGATCAGCTCCTGGATAGCAACTGCACTAGTGGCCGGGAACGAACATCTAAAACAAGCAGTTCTACGCTGGAAATTGGAAAATCCACAAGATGGACATGTCCAATCACCAGGTCTAGGTCTATTCTTCAGAGGTGGGAATGGGGTGAGTAATTCACTTGCCTTGTCCAACACCATTGTTGAGGACGCGTGAACCTCGACAGATCGATCGTTAAGCAGTCTCCCATTCATCAGAAGCGATTCGGTAGCCTCTTCGTGAGTTGCAAAAACGGCAAACCCAGTAATAGATTTTCTTTTTTCGTTATCAGAAATTTTAAGAGTCCAAAAGGCAATGGGTCTACCACCGTATTGAGTAAACCACAGCTCAAGTTCTGACTGAGTGGTGTCATGAGGAAGATTTTGAAGATACAAGATTTTCAGCCTTTCTGCAAGAAACACTTTGATATCTTGAGAGGAATCTATGGGTCTTGTGAGTACAAGGGGATGTGCCTCAAGTGGGAGTGATTTGATAATAAGCTGGCTAAGAATCTTAGCATAAAGAGACAGCCATGTCAGAGACACTGATCCAGTTTCTTCGATGGGAGTACTGATATCACTAACAGATGAAGAAGATGACAGGGAAAGTGTAGACACAAGATCATCGGGTCTCTTTGGTTCGACCAATGGTTCGGAGTCTGAATTTTTTGGAGATTCACTGCCTGAAGAAATTTCAGAACCAAGTAAGGAAGCTTCGTTTTTGTGAAGAATAACCTCCAAAGCAGTGACAATATTCAGCAATGAATTGCTCGTATACAGCAAGGCTTCTGGATGTGTGGTTTGCCATTTGGCATATTCTCCACAAAGATCAAATATTCTCAGATGTTGCAAGTATGGTGGAAGCACCACCAGCTTATCTCTAGCCTCTCTAGGTAATTGAACTCTTAATTTGGCGACATCCGCAGTAACAAAGGTGAATTCTTTGTCAGCAAGATTTTCTTGTACAAACAGATCAAATTTTTGAACCGCATCTTTAAAAGTACCTGCCAGTCTTACCTTTTCCCAAGAAACCCCGTGTTTACGAGCACAAAATGGAGTTATTGGCGTGTTGGTTGGTTTTACAAGAACCGTTTCCGAATGGGTTTTCTCCAAAGTGGCAGCGTCAACAACGGTCCAAGCAAGCTCTATGAGCTCCGTGGAGTCTCTAGTAACATACGTCGACGACTCGTCGCACGTAGTGGCAATCTCGATGACTACGTAGGCGTCTGACATTGCTGATTGACTAGTAAATAGAGAAACTTAGTTTTGATGTTGAAAATTTTTGCTACATGCAGATCGCCTCGTGGGTGGGGGAGCCTGAGAAAGTTGGATGAAAGAAATGGGAGAATGCAAGAAAAAGGGTGGATTTTTAAATCGGAAGGTAGAGATTTGATCGGTGTATAATACAGAATTATCATTACAAGACAAGGGTCTCTCAATAAATGAACGAACGTTGTGGGAGTTGAGCGAGTTTTGTATGGCACGCTGAACGGGTGTTATCGATATTTTTGACAAAAAATAAAAATAAAAAAGCTTCTCAGCAGGTTGCGAAATTGATTGGACTGGCGATAAGATCAATTGATCAGATCTATTAAGTGATGGATAAATAGAGTCATTGATGGGGGGGGGGGATCACGGTTTTATAAATGAAGGGTGGGTCAAATGTTTTAATGTTAAATTCTTACTTATATTTTAGTGTGTTTGGTGTGTTTGATGTGTATTGTTTTATGGATTGCGTATGTTCATCATATATTCATGTAAAGTTGCAGCTATTTAAATACTTAAACCGGCCTTAGATCTGTCCAATTCAATGTTGTTTCTAATACTGTAAGCAAGTCTGTCAAACTTGAAAAAATTAGCGAAAAAGTATTGTTGAACAAAAACAGGAGTGTAACGACCTAAAAAGTTAACCAACCAAGATAATCCACCTTCATAAATATTGAGAGGACATCCAAACCAAGAATTGGTGATCTTATTGACCACACGCTCAGCGTATTGATCTGGTTGATACTTGATAGGACATTTTCTGGCCATAAGACCAACCTCTTCGGCACATTCTATAATTCCATCATATGCATAATGACCTTTGATGAAATTTTCAATTTCTTTGCTACCGTGATCTCCAACACCAGTGTTAACACCACCGGTGATAACTGAAACAACATTGACGTCAAATGGTTTCAATTCCAAGCTCAAAACGTGAGCATACAGATCAAGTGCAGCCTTAGTGGCACAATAAAGAGATATGAATGGCATAGGTGCTCTTCCGGCAACAGATGCAGTGAAAACAATTGTTCCTTTGGCCTTGATAACTGCATCTGTGAATTCACGAGTAGCAGCAATATGGCCGAACACATTGACTTGAAAAATCTTTGCAACTTGAGCATCAGTGTTTTCACAAGCTGGGCCTCCAAGAGCAATTCCTGCATTGTTGTAAAGAACATCTAAACTACCACCAGTTTCCTTCAAAATGATGTTTTTGCAAGTGATGAGATCTTCAGTCTTGGTAATATCGCATGCAAGAGGTGTAACACCTAATTGCTTTAAAGGCTCCATGTGTTTAACCTCTGAAGCTGGAGCACAACCCCATACTCTGTAACCACGCTTTGCAAAGGATTTACAAAGAGCATAACCGATTCCACTCAGAGCACCAGTGATAAATGCAGATTTTTGAGCCATAATGATAGCTGATTATAAATATATATATATTGAAATTATTCAAACGAATACAAGTGTGAATTTTATAAATGCGACTACCTGGCTTTCTCTTATATAGATTTGTATTTATTAACTTTTTTTGTCTACATGCGCCATGACCGTAAACTTTTTACTGGAAGAGATAGATAGTTTGCTTGGGATTCAAAGTAACAAGTTGAAATGTATATTGCGGGGGTCATTTATGCAACAAATGTAGAGGGGACAAATCTTGACTTCCTTTTTGAGCAATTATTTTGCTCTTGAGAACGTTTGTTGAAGGTACATTTATGCACAATACGGATTTACTCAAGAAAATGAACTAGGAAAAAATATGTAAACGGAAATAGCTAGATTAAGAGATAAAAATCCGGTGGAAAGGATGTATTAATAATATTGATACATACCATAATTTCAAGGCGCAGGGCATTATGTCCTTCAACTTGATCACATAATGGATATTGACAATTAAGCTTCACTGCTGTATTATGTTTCAAACATGGACCTGGAAATTAGAACGATGCTTTGCAATTTATGATTTATGATGTATCTCGATCAAAATAAAGTTTCTTGAAATGGAAATAGAAATCTTGATTGCAGAGTGTATAATATTTATTGTGCTATTTTTTTAATGTTCCGTTGCGGGCATGATTAGCTTTGGAAGATATAGATTTCTAAATAGAGACTGCTAAATACGTCAAAGGGGGGTGATTAGGCGAAATGCAGAAGTGGGAAGTGAGTATTTTACAAAGGTTTTTCGGTTGTCAGAGATATTTCAGTCTTTGACGAGTTTCAAGGGTTGAAGTCGTACAACTGATAACTACTTTC
>JAKTWE010000030.1:0-134379 GCA_030581955.1 Kurtzmaniella fragi
TTTTTTTTTTTTTTTTTTTTTTTTTTTTTTTTTTTTTTTTTTTTTTTTTTTTTTTCACATTTCTTTCACGTTCCTGTTAATCTTTTCTACTAGTGGGAGTTTTCATTAATGATTATTTTATTTTATTTCTATTTACAGTGAAGAAACTGTGGAATGATATTTTAGAATTGCCAACCAAGCCCAGGGCTGAGCCAAATCATCATTCAGATTATTTGGGATCATATTTTACAAAGCAAACGAGTTTCATTAGCACCAGCATGTAAACGAGAATCGGACCTACCTTCTCAACTAAATGTAAACATTGATCTGGTAAATTTTTGATCCAGCTCTCTCGATAGAATGTATCCCTGGTGTTCCTTACTTCAATTGATCCAGCCACCAGCATAAAGAGTTCTATCCCCAGCAAAAACCAAAAGTTTAAAATTGGAAACAATACTGGGGGAAACAGCCAGAGGTATCATAACCGTAAATCATGATGGCTGGTAATCAAATACACGCAGTTTCTGTGTCATTATGCAGGATACGGTGCATTGCTGCTGGTTGCAGCGCTTTCTAAAAATATCATTATGATGTCAAACTATGGGATCACACGGAAATGAAGTAAATCGTCAGTACAGATTTGGGGAATATAAATTGAGCTCCAAATCGTGATGATTTTTCTTTTCTATATTCAATAAGAATTTATACAATTGCAACACTTCAGTACACATCTACTTGAGGTTTAACAGCGAATTAATAAGTGAATAAAAACCAACCTTCCAAAGCACCATTAAAGAGAATCATATATTCCTCTTTAACCAAATTAAACAGATTTAAAAGAAACTTTATTCAAAATGGGTGTTAATGCATACGATTTCCAAGTCAAGGCCAATATTCTCAGTGAAGTTGGTGGTCTTCTTTCCACCATAACTTCTGGTGCTGCCGGTGCCTACGCCACTGCCACCTCTGGTGCTGCCGGTGCTTTTGCTACTGCCACCTCTGGTGCTGCCGGTGCATTTGATACTGCTACTTCTGGTGCCGCTGGTGCATTTGATACTGCCACTTCTGGTGCCAACTCTGTTGTTGGTGCTGCTACTGGATCTGTTGCATCCACTGCTTCTGCTGCCGAATCTGCTGCCACTGACGCTGCATCTTCTGCCGGATCTTCTGCCACTGATGTTGCCTCATCTGCTGCTTCTGGTGCTTCATCTGCTGCTTCTGGTGCTTCCACTCAATCTACATCTACTACTGGTGGCTCTTCCTCCTCTGCATCTTCCACTTCTACTTCTTCCTCCTCTGCATCTTCTGCTGCTGGAGCCAGTAAGTACGAAGCTACTTCTTGGAAGAAGACTGCTGCCGTCGCTGCAGTTGTTGGATTTTCCTTCGTTGCCAACTTGATGTAAATAACCTCAAGCTTTAAAACAATCGGGTGATTGGTGTATAGTATTAAATTTCTTTCGGTATGAACAAATAAATGAACAATTTTTAAACTCAATAGTAGGTCTTTATAGGAAATGAATTTAGTGTGTGGTTTGCGACCTGAACATCAGCATTTTTCAAATTGGCTCAAAACTTAAATTGAGAAGAAAAATAATTTAAACTGCTGTAGTTTAGTTTTTTACCACACCTGTTATGAAGCCTGCAAGACTTCAGTTGGATCCGGATACAATCGATGATGATGATAAGCCTCCTCAAACAGGTACAGCTTTCAATATCTGGTTTCTTAAATGGTCTGGAGGAGAAAGTTCCAATAAAAACTACACAAAACTGAAATATCGTGTAAATGTGAAACGAGATTCAGGTTCCACTAAAGCTGCTCATAATGCTTCCATCTGCTTGTTTTATGCACGTGGCTGTTGTTATAGAGGACCTAAGTGTCCATTTCTTCATAGAATTCCTCAGGAATCTGATTATTTTGTTCCTACCAAGGATTGTTTTGGCAGAGACAAAACGGCGAACTACAGAGATGACATGGATGGTGTAGGTTCACTCAACAGAATTAATTGTACTTTATACGTTTCTGGTTTACATGTGAACGATAAGAGTGAATTTAGTTTGAGTAAGCATTTTGGAGAGTTTGGTGCCATAGAACAAATCAAAGTTATAAGGCTGAAAAATATAGCATTTGTCACATATAAATTAGAAGAACTGGCTCAATTTGCCAAAGAAGCAATGCAGAGTCAGAGTTTGGACGATGAGTCGGTCCTTGTGCTCAAGTGGGCCTCTGAAAATCCGGATCCTCAAAGCCGAAAGGCAGAGGAGAAAAAGTTAGAACTGAAAGCTTATGATATGATAAAACGTCTTTTGGATAATACGACTTCTTCTTCTTCTTCTGTGAAGAAAAGAAAATTAGAAACTGAAAGAGATGAGTTTGAGAACTTAGAAGAAAACAGCCATATAAACAGTGAACCTGTCCCCTTGATTTCAGAAAGAACTTTGAAAGAATTATCTAAATTCAAAGATAACATCCCAATTGAACAGACCCATAAAATGGTTGATTACGTCAGTGATACAGATTGAAGTAGAACGACAAACACCTTCTTATTTAAAATTGTTCAAAAATTGGTTACAGTTTATTTTTTCGTTTATTCATTTACTCATTAACTGTTTTGATTCTAGTACTAGCATGATTTAATAACCAAGGAGGACATCTTTTCTTACCTTTAGATAAGAATTTCTTCAAGTCAAGAAAGACATCTGCATCTGAATCATCCATGAACGTTATACTGGTACCTTTATTACCAGCTCTCCCGGTTCTCCCGATTCTATGTACGTATTCGTCAAACTTTTTTGACATTTGGTAATTAATCACCAATGAAACGTTTGGAATATCTATACCTCTTGCGGCCACATCTGTTGCAATAAGTATTCTGCTTGTTCCAGACCTGAACCCTTGGATTGCCTTTTCTCGAAACTCTTGAGTTTTAGATCCATGAATAACCACGTTGTCACTGAACCGATTTTCAGTAAGATATTGTGAAAGTAACTCACAAGTTTTCTTATAATTTGCAAAAACGATTATTAAATAGTCTTTATTTTGTCTGGCATGATATTGAATGAGGTTGAGAAGTTTACCCAGTTTTGCCACGTTCAAATTATCGTTTTCAATCAAAGGTTTGGAATTTTTTTCCGATTGGGTAAATTCGAATTGCTGGTCAATATTGTCTATAGCTTCTCCAATATTACCAATGATGAGCGAAGCTGGATTTTCAAGAAAACTTCTGGTAATTTTCTCGATGGCTGGTGTTATAGTGGCAGTAAACATTAAAGTTATTCTTGTTTTTGTCATGGAACTAATGGTTGAAGGGTTCAGAGGTAAATAACTCATTATAGATTGTATAGATTTTTCAAATCCCATATCGACCATTTTATCAGCTTCATCCATAATTAAATAGTGACATTTCAGAAGATTAATTATCCCCCTTTCTATAGAATCTATTAATCTTCCAGGTGTAGCAACCACTAAATGAACACCATTTTTAATCGAAAAAATCGTTTCTTCGTATTGATGACCACCAATGACTGTCACTACGTTGAAACCAAGTTCATTGCCGAGAATTGTAGCCTGATTAGATATTTGTAAAGCCAATTCTCTTGTTGGTGCTAAAATTAAACCTAATGCATTGTTAGAATTGTTCTCTTGCGTGTGTTCCAACTCTAAATAGTGTTTGTTCACCAGTGTCAAGAGATATGCAAAAAAAGGAATCAAAAAAGCCAAGGTTTTACCCGAACCAGTCTCAGCAATTCCAACAACGTCTCTCGTAGATAATGCTATGGGTATGGTTGCTCGTTGAATTGGCGTGGGTTCGTTAAATTTCATCGTTTCAGTGAGAATTTCTATAAGAGTCACAGGGATGGTGGATTCCTCCCAGCTTCTTAATGGGCTGGCGATATCACCTCCTTTTGAACTGATGTTGTAATCTTCACGGAATATTCTCCAGTCTCTTGGTGTCATTTCTTCCAAAGGTTTTTCACTCCAATGCACATCTTCCAAACCCAAGTTCCCAGCTGTGTCAGCTTTCTGGTACTGAGCCAATGGTTCGTAATCTTGAGATGTATCCTCGGCATTGTCCCAATCAAAACTAAACTTATTTCGGACCAGGGTCTTGAGTTTCTTGGTACTGACCGGGGGTTGTCCATCGGATGCCTCATTGTCTATGTAGGAGGTCACTTTGTTGATTGACCTTTTTGGTGGTTTCGGTTTGCTTTGCAGTTGGGTTTCTTTCAACATTTTTAGTCTTTTCCTTTCCTTCTTGGACAAAAATTTAGGTTTGGCGTTCAATTCATCATCCTGTCTTTGTAGAAGCTCGTTAACGGACACGATGGGTTTAGTCATCTCAAGCTATGTATGAGAAAATGAAATAAACAATTCAGATTATTCAATATTTTGTTAAGCGCATTTTCAGGTCATATTGGTTTGTTTGATTTGACAAATATGTGCAATAAGGAGCCCGATAGATACAAGATGATGCATTTCATTGGATTTTTTTGCAAATTTATACAAGATAATTGAGAATAATGACAAAAAGTGGTATATAAGTATATTTTCAGACTTTTGGATGAGACTTTGTTACATTCATAGTAATTTGTCAATGTTAATAATTTTTGCGACAATAATTGTAAAACATGGAAATATTATTCTATTAAACATGGAAATATTTAATAGAATCCAAATCGAAATCCAATTCTGCATTATTATTATTGACATGGTATTAATATTTAGAAGTCACTACATCTAAGAAATGCGTAACACCATGCTACACTTACAACTCAAGATTCATTTGGTAACTACATTGAAGAAAACGTATTATCATATTTGATATATTTTTATCTTCTGAGATAAATGTACAATAAAACAAGGAATATAACAAAGAAATTAAGCACAGTGGTTATTTCAAAAGTCTCATGGTAACAACCAGAACCGATGGGACATATATAACTTTTGTAATGCTTATTCCAAGTAGTATGTTTATCATAGAAAAAACCAAAAGTTTTGCTCATAAATGTAAGTCCAAAAGTAGTACTTGTGTATATACAACCCCAAATAAATGAATAGTTTTCCATATTAAATAAATCCGAAACCACAACAGGATAGCAAGTAAAAGTAAAGCCATAGGCAAAACCAATAATAAATGATACCACCAGCAAATAAGCATTTGCAGAGCTTATATCATTAAACATATCTCCAATATTAAATAAATATAAAAAATGACCAGTCCCCATAAATAAAGATCCTAAGATTAAGATCCAGTGTCTTTGAAAATTGTGTTTTGATATCAAGTCTGATACCGGACCAGAAGTCAAACGTCCTAAAAATGATGCCACTGCAATGATGGATACATGAATGGTTTGTAAAGTACGTAAATCCAAACTGATTTCACCATCTGATTTTTGTTGGAAATAAAAATGGATAGCTTTTAATATGAACCCAACTGAATATATGTACATTTGTCCAAATCCTTGAGTAATGGAGAAAATGAAATAATGATACCAAAAAATTGGATGACTCAAAGATTGCTTTAAATTCAAATGTTTCAAGGAACGAGATTTTTGTTTAATTTTAGCCAAATTGTCACTTGGAATGATTAAACTAGTTTGTTCGGTGGTAATAGGAGTAGAAGGGGTACTACTACTCAAACCATTTTCCAATTCATTATTAGGAGTGTTAATTAATGTACTGTTACCGTTTAAATAATCATATTCTTCTCTAAAATCTTCAATCAATCCATGCTCTAAAGTTCCAGGATTATCAATGCGACCTTCCACTCTTATGAAAACAAACCCTACTAATAATAAAAGGGCACTTGACAAGTACAAAAATCTTAAAAATGCTGCAGTATCATTTAAATGATTAGAAATGAGCAGAAAGATTAAACTTGAAATAGCAAATGAAGCTATAGTAATACTTTGAGCAGATCCTTTATAGTCTGGAAAACTAACAGCTACTGCTTTCAAGCTTGCAAAATATCCAGCAACGGATCCCAAACCAACTAAAAGCATAGCAATTAACAATTCAACAGTTGTACTATCAGGTCCGCGAATATAACTGGTGTAAAGGGAGAAATACCCAAGCAGTAAAAAAATACAACTGGAGAGTATAGGTAATTGAGTTCCGTACATATCCGTAACAACTCCAGATAAAATGGCTCCAACTGAAGAGCCTATAGTAGCAACGATGTTCAAATTACCAGTTTGAGAGGCATCTAAACCACATCTTTCTGCCAATTGGGTTGAAAATGCAGAATATACAAAAAGGGTTCCAGTGGCTAATGAAACCGGGACAGAAGCGCTTAAAATAAGCCATTTATTGGTTTCAGGAAAATGCTTATTCAAGGACACAATTAATCGGTGAAGAAACATCCTTAGTAAGTCTTATTTTCCACTTAAAACTGTCTATAATTCAACCAAATCACTCAAGAATTGAAATTGAGCTTATCTTAATCCACAGTTGTGCATCTAGGAAAGATAGCGATTTCAATCATCCACAGATTCCTGTACATTGTTGCTTCTCCATAATTAGTAACAAATGATTTTTTTCTCGGTTTCTTTGTGGAACCATGTTTTGTCTTCTAGAGAAAAAAATCGTGTACCGACCAACAAAAAATGTCGACATTTTTCGGTGGTGAAAATTTCCTGAATCTGTTCTTAACATAACTTACATACATTAAACATGCCAGTTGATCCAGAAAAGTTGGCCAAGTTAAAGGCTTCTACCGCTAAGAAGGTTGGTGGTTCCAGAGTCAAGGCTAAGAAGGTTGTCAAGACTGAACAAGATGACACCAAGTTGCTTGCAGCTCTCCAAAAATTGAACGCTCAAAAGATCGAAGCAATTGAAGAAGCTAACTTCTTCAGAGAAGATGGTAAGGTTCTTCACTTTAACAGAGTTGGTGTCCAAGGTGCTGCTGATAGCAACACTTTTGCTTTCACTGGTTACCCACAAGAAAAGGATGTTACTCAATTGATCCCACAAATTTTACCCCAATTAGGAGCTGAAAACCTTGAAATCTTAAGACAATTGGCCGAACAAATCCAAGCCGGTAAGAACCCATTAGATGCTGCTATTGGTCCACAAGGTGCCAAGGGTGGTGATGAAGATATTCCAGATTTAATCGAAGGTGAAAAGTTCGACGAAGAAGTCGAATAGAGAAATTTCAGTTAAGGTATTACTGTAAATATAGGAATATATACAGCACGTAAGATTTAATGTAGAGATAATAATTGACTTAATTGACTTAATCGAAGCTAAGATATGTTTAAATTGGGAAAACGATTTAAATGGCGTAGCTTTGAAGTGGTGGTCACTTAGTAAAATAAAAAAAACTGGGGTGTACGGTAAGAGCGAATAAATTATGCGTTTAGTTATCCAAAAAAAATAAAAATGCACACCATTAGCACACTAATAGACACCTAATTTTAGACACTAATTTTAGCGTTAATATTTGAATATTGACAGTGATATTTCAATCGTAAAAGTGGAGCAGCACGAATTAAAAACCTACATGACAAAGTGTTTCAACCTAATTTTCATGTATAGTTCATACCATTTACAGTTCTATTATTGAATCGCAAAACGCTTATTCGAATCTTATTTACAATACATTCTCATATATTTTGTGGGCTATAATTGAGCTGTGTTTGATCCAGTTTAAGCCTGTTTACTTTCCCCGTCTCTCCTCTATATTGTTTGCCATATCCAACCCCTAAATTTAGTAATGTATACATCAAGGAAATATATATCACCGCTCACTTTCATATTTTGATGATCTTTCAACGAGCACTAAGTAATTGAATTAAGTATTTCAAATTACCTTAAATATCTACATGTTTGCAATATGGAGAGAAACATAAATGAAATTTAGCAATGATCTACAAATTAAACATTGGAAATTGAAACGTCAAATATCAAATGGTGCCTTTCCTACCTACTAAGCTTTTAATGTATGTGTGAGCCCTGATTATTGTGCGAGGTTTAAGCTTCTTCGTTTAAGTTTTTGTAATTTTGGTAAGTTAATAATTTATGATTCGGTCAAGTATTAACCTTATTAAATAGCAACATTGAAATGCACTCCAGTATATTATACATACATATTTATTATACATACATATTTATTATATATAAATATTTGAACTATCATCAGCAAAGTCAATTAAATTTATAAAATTCATCATTGTTACACCTATTATCATGTAATTTACCCTATAATTAACAGACCGGTACTCACGGCTACTGTGAAAATGTCAAAAAAAAAAAAAATCCAAAATTATGCATGGGCCCCCTTCAACAAGTTTGACACATGGCCCATCTGCAGTACCCCACCACAAGGATTGCTATATATAAAATCTATTTCAGCCCGTATTGCAAAATTGTAGCTTTATTATTATCAATTGACAACAGATTTTAAACAATTAAACTCAATTGGTTCAATACATTTCAACTTTTATTAAAAATGACGCTTTCTAAACACATAGACTCTGATAAACTTGAACAATCTGCCTTGAGAAAGGAAAGGCTCACTAGATTGAATCACCATGAACAATATTTGTTCAAATATTCACTGAATCAGACTATTCCAAAGACTGAAATTCCTCAGGAATCCAATGATGCTTCCCAAGTTTACACTGCTTTGCGTGAAGGATTATCTTTGGACGGGGTTCCAACTTTAAACCTTGCTTCATTTGTTAACACTGATATTGATGAAACTCCATTGAAATTGATCACCGAGAACATTGTCAAGAACTTGGCTGACAATGATGAATATCCTTCTTTGATTGATTATCAACAAAGATGTATATCTATGATTTCCAATCTTTGGCATGCTCCAAAGAAAGCCAAGGCTGATGGTACCGAAGCAATCAACACTGTTGGTACAGCCACCACAGGTTCTTCAGAAGCCGTCATGTTAGCTGGGTTGGCCATGAAGAAAAGTTGGCAACAACGTCAAAAGGATAATGGTAAGTCAACTGCAGAGCCAAACATTATTATGGCTTCCTGTGCTCAAGTTGCCTTGGAAAAGTTTGCCCGTTATTTTGACGTCGAAAACAGATTGATTAATATCAATGAAAAATCTGGCCATTTGATTGATGTATCCAAGATTGAAGAAAACATTGATGAAAATACCATTGGTATTTTTGTAATTATGGGATCTACTTTTACTGGTGCTTTTGAACCTGTTGAAGAAATCTCCAAATTGCTTGATAAAGTTGAAAAAGAAAAAGGTCTCGACATTAAAATCCACGTAGATGGTGCTAGTGGTGGATTTGTTGCTCCATTTATTTACCCACATTTAAAGTGGGATTTTGCTGTTGACAGAGTTATTTCTATCAATACATCGGGTCACAAGTTTGGTTTAACTACTGCCGGTCTTGGTTGGGTTATCTGGAGAGATATTCAATATTTACCAGAAAACTTGAGATTCAAATTAGACTATCTTGGAGGGGTCGAAGAGACTTTTGGCTTAAATTTCTCTAGACCTGGTTTCCCAGTTGTTCATCAATATTATAACTTATTGACCTATGGTAGAGAAGGGTTTACTAAGATTTATGATAGTTGTTTGCATAATGCAAGATTTTTATCAACTGTTTTGGAAGATTCCAAATATTTTGAAGTTTTATCAGTGATTCACAATAAGGTGACTCCAGAAAGGAAGAAGGCCCTTTATACTAAAGAAGAAAACACTAAAGATTGCAAATATAAAACCAAAAATGAAGAATATGAACCAGGTTTACCAGTGGTTGCCTTCAGATTTTCTAAAGAAGTAAGAGAAAATTACCCTGAAATTCCTCAATCCATCTTTTCTTTGCTTTTAAGAAATAAAGGTTTTATTGTTCCAAATTATCATTTACCACCAGATGAAAATGAAAAAGAAATTTTAAGAGTGGTTGTTCGTAAATCCATGAACATGAATTTATTGGATAAATTGGTTACTTCAATTATTGATAGTATCGAGCTTTTGGTTGAATCATGTCATAATGTAAGAGAAATTGTGGCTAGTAAGGCTAAAACTGATGAAGAGTCTCATGCTCTTATTTTTGAGTTGTTATTGTCTATTGCAAGTGGAGGAGTGGAAGATTTAAAGAAGGTTCAAAAGGAAAACAAAGATACTCATCACACTAAAAAGAGTTACAGAGGTACTTGTTAAATAAGTTCAGACTCTAAGTTGCTCCCCCAAGTACTGTTGCAGCCAAACATGTATGGGACCAAAAATTTTTTCGCAGCATCGAGGTGAAAAATTACTAGAAAAAATATAAATTTTCGAAATATTTTTTCAAACTTTAAATGAATAAATCAATAAGAATTTCATAAGCCGCTGTAGTGAAAAACCATTTGATTAGTTATCGATCTATATCAAAGATCAAATTTAAGTATACTCATAATTATCCTATACCGTGCATAAATTCTAATCCAAGTTTGAATCATTAAAAAGAGTCATTTTTAAGCTTTAACCAGTCTTAAATTATCAAATCCTTAACTACTTTTTTTTTTCGCCTCTTTGCCACTTTGGTAATACTATTGTAATAATTTAATTTTCGTTCAATTAATAAACCCTTTAGGTGGTTCTATAGGGAAACATTCTGCATGCAAAGCACAATAATAATTATTTTTATTAATTTCAAATGACCACAGTAATTTGGATTGCTACTCAGTTAATATAAAAGGGGAATTTAGTTTTTAAAGTTAAAAATTATTTAGATAGTTATTGAAATCAATTGATCTACTATTATTCAATTCTATAACTATGGCCAATCAAGCAACTCAACATAAGGTTGCCACCACCCTTTCCTTTGTGTTATCTCTCTATGGTAACTTCAAATACTTAGTTGGAAGATCTCCTTATGATAAGCATTCAGGTTTCCACGTTGACAACACCCCATTCACCTCCAACATCTTAGTTGTTTTGGGATTCTGGGCTGTTTTATATATCCTTCAAGCTGCTTTCATCACCCAAGTATTTTACCGCGTTGAAGATGGTGCCATTGCTAGTGGCAATGTCAGCCGTAGTGAAATTTCAGGTAAGATTGCATGGCACTTTGTTATTTTCAACATTTTATCTTTTGCTTGGTCTCTTTTATTTGCCAGAAAGCATTGGTTCTTGTCTGAAATTATTGTCATTTTCAATTTCTTTAACGTTCTTTCACTTTACTTCAATCACAAGACTTATTCAATTAAGCCATTTACTAATTGGGTTTTAATTCATGCTGCTGTCACTGCTCTTCCACTTTCTTGGACATTATACGTGATTTTCTGGAATGGTGCTGTTCTTTTCCACGTTCATCACTTACTTGGTAGAATCCTTGCCAATGTTTTAGTTTGGGACTTTTTACTTGTTCCAGGTTTCTTCCTTGTCATTTACAACGATTACGCCGTTGGTCTTTCTTCTAGTGTTTTAGCCTTCGGTTTAGGTCTTGGACAATTATTCACCAAAGTCATTGCTTTCCAATGGATCTTTGCTTTCGTGATTTCCGGTTTATTACTTCTTTTATCCATCGTTGCTGCTTTCCGTGGTGACCTTGCTGGAAAGAGAACTGATGAAGAATCTGCTCCACTTTTAAATTAATTTAATTATTGATGAATATGTTTTCATAAAAATTTAAAAATCCGACTGTTTACTAATTGTAGAAATCTATCCTATTTGTTTGACTATGTAAGTCATAGTACTAATTGCTCTACCATTATTTATGTAGATTTTGACTTGAGTTGTGGTAATTTTGATTCGTGTTTTCCAACAGGCATTTTTAATGGCTTCAGTAACTTTTTGATCATCTCAACTTTCACTTTTTCCACGTCAGTATCAAGAGCTAACGAATTGTACAATGTTAAACCCTGATGATGCACAATAGAAGAGTATGAATCCTTGTGTATCTGTTCCACAAACTCCATCCGGGATGTGTTTGGGTCTCCCACACCAATATATTTTGCTTTTTGAAAGTTGTATTGCCGTTGCTCTCTTACTTTGTCCGACATGTTGCTCAGGAGTGGTTTTAAATGCAAAAAGATGAGATGGATTTAGAATCAAACGGTAGAAATGATGAGAATGTACAGGAAATGGGTATGCAAAAAATGCGAGAACCTTATTAATAGTGAGTTTTTATACGGTGGGAGAAAATTTATGGACTAATAAGGGAGTAGAAGAACAAGAAACAAAGATTTTAAACGCAAGCTAAAGCCATTTCACTAGTTCAAAATTTAGATCATGCTGTATAATTTTCAAAGGTACAATGAAATGTGGAGGTATGTCAATGGCATAAAAGCCAATGTACAACCTTAAAAGACAAGTTAATGGAAGAATCGAAGTGAGAAATATAAGAGAAATCTCACTTAAAATTCAGAGCTTTTATTCTGCAACTTTAATATTCAATACTGGTGTATTACCATTTTTGGGGTGGTACGTAAATAAGACAAATGCTAATGAATCAATGCATACAAAATAGCAGAAGCTTCTCGGGTTCTCTATAGTATTCGTATGCTGCAAGGCATTTTGTTCTATTCACCAACGAACAATACATTCCCCTCCATGCCCCACAAAGACTCTAGGGCATTTTGAAGGTTCCCCTCCATGCAGGCTCCTGTGTTAACTTCAACGGTTTCTTTGAAACAATTGTACGTAAGAGTGAGATATTGACGGCGGATAATAGCGGCATGAACAATCCAAAAAAATAAAAAACAACCCCCCCACAAGTCAAGAAACTAATACCGATGGTCGGTCTATAGGAGAAAACTCCAAGTTCCCACATTTTACAATAGTTTCAACCAATATACCGAAATGAATTAACTTTGAAACTGTCTCTAATTAAAATGTAATAATACCTAAACCTAATAGGAAATAGATAGTACTGAATTCCAATAGCAATGAAAAATATTGAAAAAGGAAAAACTATCTCACAAACAATTTGTGATGAAAGCAGTAAATAGCTTAGGTTTGCATAAAATTACGTTACATAGTATCTCCTCTTGGTAGTCATTGATCAGATCAATTTTTTGGTAATTATTTTTGATTTTCCCCAGTCTCATCCTTGATTGACCAACAAAAATCATCGATTTTTCTCTGATATTATTATTTAAGCTTTGAATCCCGAAGTTGAATAAGATACATGTTGACTAAATATCTTATATATTTACAGTGTATGAGGGTAACTGTGATAGATAATCAATTGACTCTAAGGAACCCTATAATGTTGAAATTATTTTTTCGTTCCATAATCCTTATCAAATTCTTCTTGTTGACATCTAAAAAGACTAGCCATTTAAAGTTGGTTAATTATTTTTTACATTATGTCCTGCTTATTTTTCCTATTTTTCGTACATTCTCGAATTTTTTGTCGCCCTGTTAAAACCGGGGCTTTTGTTCTATTACTATTAGCAACAGGAAATAAGTCGTGTTCTCCCCCCATTTTTCCTAAAGCTTATTATTATTGTAATTACTTTTTTTTCAATTAGTTACTTTAATCCCTATTTAGACCCATCAGGAGTTCTTAATTTTTTACCCGTTATATTTGTTATTGGGTCATAAGTTCATACAAATTATTTTTGATTTATTACAACTAATAGGATCTACTTGCCCCGCTTTTAATATTGAACCGTTTTCATCCTTAAGATCATCCCAAATTATCTATTCATATTTCCCCCCCCCATTTTAATTATATAATTGCATGTCCGCCACCAATCAATACTTGAACAAGATTAACTCGAAGCCAAAAGGAGGGGTGCTAACCACCAATAACTCTTCCCTGTCACCACAAAAGCAAGCAACCGTGAAAAAACCTCTTTCTGCTACTCAGATACTTCAAGATATAGACAATCTGTCCTTATCTATATATAAAATGTACCAACGAAAAAGTTATTTACCTCAACTGCAGAGGATTGCTAATTTTGCTTGGAGAGTCCAAAATAGAAAGTTGGCTAATCAAAGAATAAGAAGCTCTTCACTTCTGAACTCTTCTTATCCTTGTGAAATGAATGTTGATACTAAACATGTCGGTGACTCATTAACACTTAATGATTTGAATGATCCAAACTTGGATGAATTTGATTATGTGGCCCATATACGGAGAATATCTCAAGAAGAATATGGTCAAACTAAAACTCAAGATATTAATGAACAAAGTAATCAATATCAAATTCTTGATCAACAAATTAACAAAACATCACAACCTATGACTAATCTGACCCTGCAAACATATTCAACACAATCTAAATTCAATCTGCCAGATTCAAATTCAAACCTGTTAACTCTGCAATCTTCTTCAGTATTTTCAAAGTCAAATTCAAACAAGGCAGATCCAAACTTTTTATCATCTTACATCAATTCACTTGAAATGTCATTACAGCAAGAATATAAAGCATCAACCAATTCTAATTCACCGCCAAAAAGAAAGCTCTCTCCATCAAATTCAAAGAAAAATTTGCAATGCTCAAACTGTCAAACTAGGACTACACCATTATGGAGAAAATCCAATGCTGGAGATCTTCTTTGCAATGCATGTGGTTTGTTTTATAAACTTCACGGAGTTTTAAGACCATTAAACAACAATCCCAAGCAAGCACAGAATACAAATCAATTTCAGGGATTTAAGAGCACTAATAATGGCAAATTAAGAATGCCAGGTTCAACACCTCAAAATTCAACTACTTTAGGTGGAAAAACTAACGACAAGGTTATACTGAGTAAAAACATTAGTCTCTTAGGAACTGAATCAAATAATTCAAACGACATTGATATGCAATCAACAACATCAGATATCAAGTTGAATGATAATTTTTCTGTTCCAATAAGCCCAACGGTTGTTCTGCATCACCATCACTATGAAGAAGATTTCAATATGGATGGTATGTTAGCAGATGTGAATGGTAGTACAACAAACAAATCACATCATAATAGTAGTGCACATTCAGAAAATGACGAAATAGATAGGCTTTTAAACACTAACTTATTCCAGCTGGAAACTTTTACCATTGGTGGAAACAATCCTTCAATGGAATATCTGGAAGAACTTTACGATTATAATAAATTTGGAGATATGGGAGTTAATGACGAAATTCTCATTAATGGCAATGGAGGTAACGATATAAAGTCAAATAACTGGAATTGGCTCGATTTTGGCCCATCTCACAGTACTTAGATGACGATGTTTTTAATTATAATATTGAATGAAGTAAAAGATCAGTGAGATTAAATATGCTTTACTAGCATTGTAGAAGAATTAAACTTTACATTAAATATATTTCAACTGTCATATTAATCATTTCCAAATTATAACTTGTTTTCCTTTAGAAGAATTTGCAATCGCATTAAGAAATACTGGCAAAATTTCAGCAGAACTCAAATCTTCCACTTCATTAGAAATAAACGGGACTGCTTGTAATTGACCTGATTCAAAATACTTTACCACTTGATTAATAGTATTGACTTTTGAATCGGGATCATCCACTGAATTCTTACTAAACCAGTACGCCTTTGTAGTTAAATCTTTGAATAACTGTAATCCTCCAGTGTAACTAATTGGTTTAGGATTCATTTGACCATAAGTTACTAAATAACCTCCGTTGGATAGATTGTTGATAAGAGCATTAGCCAGATCTCCACCCACTGAATTCAATGCTAATTTCAATTTACCGCCTGTCTCCTTTATCCATCCAGCAAGAACAGTTTTTCTAAATTCTTCACTTTGTGATTGTTCTTCAGTGATGACCTTAGTGGCTCCAAGTTGTTCCAATTCTTTCTCTATCTCAGGTTGGTTGGATTTACCACCTCTAATAACAGATATGGTGTTAATTTTTTTGATTTTCCCATATTGCAAGACAAATTTGCTTACTTGTGAAGCACCAGCATTTTGAATGATCCAATCCTTGTTCTCTTCTAAAGTAGTAAAATCTTCAATCATTTGTAACGCAGTTGGTGGATTAACTCCGATTGTTGCAGCCTGTTCAAACAGGAGCTTGGAGTTATCCTTCAGTTTGATTTTTATCACTGGCACAACTTCATCGTGATCTACGTTAACAATTAAGTGCGATCTCCAAGTTCCAAAGTTTGGTAAAGTGGTTATTACCCAATCACCTTGTTTAAATTGAGGTTGATTTGAAGCATGTCCCCCCCCGGACTCTGAATTTGAAATTATTGAATTTACATCCTTTCCAACATTGACAATTTCATAAAGTCCCTCATTACCACCAATAAATACTTCTTTGTTATCAATGGTTTGGGGTTTTGGAGTAGTGTATACTCCTTTCAATTGAAGCACATCAGAAGGGTTGATAGGATTAGCTAACGCCCGAAGCGAAATCTTATTATTCCCGATGTTGGTTAGGTCAATTTCATATTCAGTAGCTTTCAAGATATTCGACACGTCCAGGGAGTGTGCGTTGTAGGTTATTGCAACCGCACCAGTCATTTGAAGAATATATCTAAGCTTTTAATGTACAATGGATCGCTTTAGTACTGAATTAAGGAGAAATTGTATTAGTAATAGAGCAGTATATCAGATCAAGAATTGTAAAAAATAAAAAAATAAAATAAAAAAGCAACAATCGAGTATGAATATACAACTGTGGTTCAGTAGAGATGTGGATAACTAGCATGCTAGTAAATTAACTACATAGGTTGGGCTATTGAAAAAAAAAAGATGTCATAGAACACTTTTTTCCGGCCTAAAAAAAATATTGCAAATGCTGTTGTGGTACATATATCCACACTACGTATAATTCAACGACTATGATACTATATGTGGTGGACGGAACACGAATGATTACAACCCACTCCGAAACAGGCCTCTTTTGGTCAAGTCAAAAAAACTTCATGCACATAATTAACCACAATCGATGGAAATTATTATTGGTCAATATATGAAAAGATGTCTCCCAATTCAGATGAGATGCGACCGGGAAAAATAAGTTGAAAATACCCTCTCCACCGAAATTAAGTATGAACGCTTTCTTGTAAGGATTGCTGTTGGATTCAAATTTATTCAAAATAAGAAGAATTTAGAATATACTTATTTACCAGAAACAGGCTTAGATAGTTCGATGTGCTGATAAGATTTAGAAGATATATTTTTGGTGTATAATCGATTGCATATAAAAACATGGTCTATTTGAATAGGACATGAATTAACTCATGCATAGAGAAAGAACATCACCAAGCCGAAAATAGAAACGAAAATCAGGAATAGATATCAGGATTTGTAGAAAACCCCAAACACAGCCTTAAACCGGAGCCAAAAACCAGAAGTAGGAATCAACAGCAGACAAGGCAGAGTTTCAAACCGATTGATTTTTCGTCACATAAAAGATACTTATATTATGCTGTAATGGTTATCTTTTACGGATTTACCAATCTACAAACGTAAAATTTGTAGTACCTGAAAAAATTAAAAATAAAATTACATGGATATAGTGATAAAGCCTCCATGCTCGTCAAAACGAACACATTAGCCACTTCTTGACAGCTATCACGATATGCGTTTCTGAATAAGTCGCGAGTGGATCTAAACGTTCATAATAAACAGTTTGCATGCCTTTTTAAAACATCAACGTACGTATTTGGGTATTATGTTCTCTGTCGGTGCTGTATTTCAGATATTTTATATCTAAAAATTAAAAAAGCAAGTATTCTCAACGATTTGAATCGTTTTTTTTTGACATTCATTCTTCCATTTGAAACTTTTTTACGTACGTAGATTAATAATATTATGTAGTGGGTAAATGCTGAATTTAGTCACCAACATCAACAATTGTGGGCCTTTCATTCTGTAAACTTGCTATTCTGATTTGAAATTATTATTCACCTTTATTGACAATCATTAATTGAGCTATTCTCTTATTGTTTCGTAACTGAGTTTCCCCCTTCTTTTTCAGGAAAGTTTTTATTAGACAAAGGTATCGAAGAAATTTAGCAAAATAAAAAAAAAAAAACAGCCCCAATTTTATGCACAATGCCATCCTTTTATTTTGAAAACTTCTCAATCAGGACATGTGGGTTAATTAAATCCTTCAATGTGAGGGCTCATGTGGCTTAACAAAAAAAAAAATGTTGCTCTCGTTCCTAGGTGAATCAAAATGCTACAAATTAGATAAACGATGTCAATGCTGATGGAAATGTAGTATGCATATTTGGGTTGAAAATGCATTGTAAAATCCATAAAGCGAACAATTGAACTAATGTTATCGAGCATTAGTATTGATGAAACATGGATTCTTCCGCTCAATTTAAAATTCTACCAAGAACTTTACATCATCTCTAGCAAACATTTCAAAATCAGTTTCATTCAAAAATAACATTGTAAAAACGCAAACATAAAATCATCAATTTAAACTTAATATTAATCGAAAAAATCTTTTTTAAAGTCTACTTTAAATCTGTTTGCCGGGTTATCTATACTTCTCATTCGAAAATCTTGGGATCCCTTTCATTACATTACCTATCCAACCCTTATATTCTTCTACCAAAAGGCGGTCCAAGTGGAAGGAGTGCATGAGCTAAATATAACTTATTTATTTTACACTTGTTTTTTATTTTTTTTTCCTCTTCAACCAGGAAACTCTCATAACAATTTGCTGCTATTTCATTCTCGCTTCTAAGAATTCTCCTTCTGTCTTTTTTTTAGTCTTTTTTTTCTTCTTCCTTTCGTTTTCCTAAAAAACTTCCCAAGTAGATCGTCCTTCCTAGGAAATCTTTAATCTTTATTCAGATAATGGGCCTTTTATCAAAATATAGAAGCAAGAAGTCTTTGGGTCATTCCAGAACCAACACATCTTCATCTCTGATCCTCGGAAGTGAATTCCTGACTAGTGCATCCGATTCGTCCCATTCATCTACAGAAACCCATAATTTTGATAACTCTATTAAGCAAAAGAAGTCTTTTGTGAATCCAATGTTGAATAAGAAGGCTTCTCAAAAGACTATCAAAACAAATGGTATAGTTCCAGTTGCTAAATTGACCAGAAAGCCACCTCCGCCTTCTCCAATGGAACTGACAATTCCTATCAATAATTCCACCACAGCCCCTCGAACTGCTACCACCACTCCTCCTCCTTCAACCAGTTTAGCTCCTGCTAGAACGTCATACATGCAAAAACAGCTGTTAAACTCGCCAAAGGTAAGAACTCCAAAATCAGGTGGTCATTCAAAGAATAGCTCGCTTCTGAAACTGCCTTTGGGACAAAGGCCAACGCATCTGGGAGAAGATTTTGACACTTCCATGAGAACCCTTAGTAACTCAACTTTTATTGGAAAACAAAACGCTAACTTCAGAGATAGCTATGGTCAATCTGATAACTCTCCTGAGTTGTCTGGATCGGATTTTTACTACAATTACCCAAAGAAAAATTCAGATAATGATGTTCTGTTGAGCCAAATTTTTGATGTCCCAGCTGGGGCCAAACATCAAAGATCCGGGTCGACTGATACTTCCGATGATAGCCACAAGCACAGTATTAAATCAGGAACTATTTCCCAGAACATGCTGGAGTTATCTTTGAACCCTCAATTTAGATATATTTCTGATTATGACAAATATTTTTTTGAAGGTACTGACGACGAAAGAGAGTACAAAGATGATGCAGAAAAACTGAACAATCACAATAATTCACATTTATCAAGCCATGTACCTGCCCCCTTGAACCAGTCACCACTCAACACGGGAAGACAGTATACTTCAAACCCCAATACAACCGTAGCTTCAGCACCAGCTGCTGTTTCTCGTGTCGATTCCACTGGATCTGCATCTTCTTATAACTCTATCGAAAGAGGAGATTCAGGAAAATTTAGGGTCAGCACCACTGAAGAAAGAATTCAACGTATTCAATCTGTTTCATCAAAGACCGCAGAACAACACAGAAATAAACATACCTCAACCGCCCTGCAAGGAAACATCCCGCCATCGCAACTGCAACAGTTTGCTCCTATTCCAGCTCAACACACTTTACCAACATCTCAATCTGTCAGTCAAATGCCATCAGTGAGTAACCCACATAGTCGTAGAGCATCCATGTCTACCATTTCTAATTATAGATTTTATGAAGACGCAAAATATGCTGGTTCTATAGGTGATTTCAATCAATTCACTCCAAGACCAGTTCCTAAGTCACACACATATGATCAACCTTTGGCTCCTACTCCATACATGAATCAACAATTTGGTAACTTTAGTACCGAATATGTGGGTGCATCTAAAAGACATACTATGATGGGAGCAGATAGAAGAACCATGTACATGCCATATAACTATTCTCAAATGGGGTTCATGCCACCAATGGTTCCACAAAGTAGATCTAGTTCTCCAGTTAGACAAGTTGCTCCTCAAAACTTGGATCCAATCCTTATGAAAAAAATTGAAAACTATGTCACATTACGTACCATTATCGCCCAAGGTAACAAATCTTTGGAATATCGTTTGCAATGGGCTCAAATGTTAATCAGTGCAGTCAACTCAAAGCTTTATATGTACATCAGTATCAAGGGTGAACCCGTACCTACAGAAGCAATTCAACACCAAAAGCAATTATACATCAAATCAGCAGTCAACCACACACTCCGTTTATTACGTGAATGTGATGGTAAGGAAAAGTATGAAGAAATCTTTTCTGATGTATGTTATATTTATGGGTGCTTGTTGAAGCATGATTATGTGGAAATGTATCAACAAGACTTTAATGTTGAAAAGAACATCAATGAAGCAATGAGATATTTTCAAAGATCTATCGAAGTTCGTACTAATAATTTCAAGACTTATTACAGATTAGGTGAACTTTACGAGGACGAATTGTACCCAACTGTCCAACCAAGGGAAGGCGAAGAAGATTTATTGCAAACAGCATTGAAGTACTATAAGCAATCCGCGCAATACGGTTATAATAAGGCAATTTATAGAATTTCGCTTCTTTATTTGAACTATCCTCAATTCCGATCTTCTAAGTGTGTCAAATATCTAGGAGATTTGGCTAACGTCGACACTACCCTGAAGGATATTAATTTGGAAGAAGAGGATGTTGACGAATTAGATCATGTTATTGGAAATGCAGCTTATCAAATGGGTCGTTTCTATGAAGGATTATATCCCGGAGATCTCACTATTGAAAGTGAATTTGTTACTAAATGTTTAGAAATTGCCCCAGTCAATTGGAATAAAGCTTTGTCATATTACAATAAGGCCGCACGTCTTAATTGTCTTTTAGCTCAAGTGCGTTTGGGTAAGGTGTATGAAAATGGTGAATTAGATCGTCAACAAAATGTTGGTAAGTCTATTCAGTGGTACTTGAAGGCATCCGGTTCTACAAACCCTGCCGAAAGACATTTTGAAGCAATGCTTGGATTGTCCAGATGGTACATGAAAGGAAGTAACGGTGTCAATAAAATGATTCCATATCCAGACCCTCCAAAGGCATTGGCATGGTGTGACCGTGCCCTTGAACTGAATGAGGGAGAGGCATTTTTTGCTCGTGGTTTATTAGCGGAGCAAGGACTTGGAACTGAGGAGCCGCAACATTTCTTTCAAATGGCCTATGAAATGGGTCATGTTGAAGCTGGAGAAAGACTCAATTATCAAGGATCAGATCAAGATTTTGATGATGGTGAAATAGAACCCGAAGCTAATGATTCATACAAATATGATTTACAGGAAGAATTCAAAATCTAATTCGGATAAGATTATACATTCAAAACCCGATTATTTTTTATTTGTAACTCTTGAGGGCAAGACAGCTCTTAACATTTAATCTTTTGATATCAAAAAGACAACTTCAGTTCAAACCAAATTATTGCATAATTTAGCATTCAACGATAGTTTAATCCAAACTAAAAAAAACATCAAAAAAACTTGAAATATAGAACCTTAGTATATAATACTTCAATGGAAACAATTGAAAATTCAATTTAAGACATTAGAGTCTATTTGTAGTTCATTCTATAAGATTTTTTGTAAGTAAGCTGTGATACAATAACTTCCCTAATTTACTTTCAAATTGTAAGTTGCTGCTCCTTAGTTTCCTATTTGAATAAATTACTCTCACTAGGTTAAATTTTTAATAGTTAATTATAGTAAAGTCTCACTTATACTGCTATAAAATGAAGATTTTCATTTAATTTAGTAATACATTACAAGTAAACTGAAAATCAATAATATTAATTAAGCTCAGTTGACTTCGTCGATTCGATAAGCAATAAAAATGTCTTTTTCCGAATGAATAGGGCTTTATCAATTTCATTTCTTATCTGAGCATCATTTTTTTTTTTCAATCTGAGGAGTCACTTGCAAAGTACAATCGTATTTGACTGGGGACTATGCATTATTAGATAAGGATTTTATTTGAAAAAAAGGTACGCAACAGGGTCTTATAAGTATCAGTTTTATTCCCAGGCTGTCAAACTTATGACACTCAGCATGAACGACTAACGCCGGTAACTTCAATTGAAACGCTCTCATGTCCCACTTACCAGTTTTTAGCCTTTATTTTTTTTTTTATTTTCTACTCAACTTGCCGCTATTTTGGGCCACTTTTAGTTAACGTACGTATATTGAAGGGCCTCGTTTCAACTACATGCAAACTTGATCTTTATCCTCATCATACAAAAAACTCTTTTCTTTATCATAACACCGACTTTTAAATTTGCATTTTAGACATTAATTATGAGTATTCCAAGGAATATTCACTCCAGTAGTCCACCTCTGGACCGACAGAAGTCCATCGCTAAGTTGACAAGATCCCCTTTGTCCGCTTCTCCAATTGCATCCCCAAGAAGGTTTGACTCTCGCCCTAGCTCGTTTTCAAACGGTGCTTTTTTAAAACGTCCTGTCATAGAAGGGGGATCAATTGGCACTTCTGCTCTTCAAGGTGGACTGTCAGATGAAGCCATCCATAAGTCAGATGAAGAGAATGATCCTATTGATGGAGATATTATTTCTGGAAACTCGGACCCGTTACTCCGTCAACAAGCTCAAAGGCATTTACCACTCCCTCCACAACCTGGTCAAGACCAATTAAAAGTCGAAGGAGCTGACATCACTAGGGACATTTACAAGCTAGCAGAGCTGGCTCAACGTCCGGGTGTTCGTCGTTCCAAAAGTTCTTCTCTGATAAATGTTGAAGGAAGTAGAAGAGGTTCTACTGCAAGCTCTCTTAATGTACCAGGAGGATTTAGAAGAGGTTTTTTACAACAACAACATGAAATGGGAAGATTTCAAACCAAGGAACCTAGTTACCTTACCCGTAACTTTGTTGAATTCATGACCATATACGGTCACTTTGCTGGTGAAGATTTAGAAGATGAAGATGATTTAATCGCTTGTCATTACAAGGCATACAAAACCACGGAAGACCCTGAAAGAATGCTTTTATTATCTTCAAGTCACAGTCAGGAAGAAGTCAACATAAATGGAACTGCAACAGAGACCAAAGCATACTTCTTATTATTGAAGGCTTTTGTAGGAACTGGAGTTTTATTTTTACCTAAAGCTTTTTCAAATGGGGGCCTTATGTTTTCATCTTTAACATTATTGTTTTTTGGGCTTATTTCCTTTTGGTGTTACTTGATTCTTGTGTACGCTAAAAAAGCTACAAAAGTGTCAGGATTTGGGGAAATTGGATTGAAGCTTTATGGGAAACCCCTTCAACAGTTGATTTTATCTTCAATTATAATCTCCCAAATTGGATTTGTTGGTGCATACATAATTTTCACTTCTGAAAATATGAGAGCTTTTTTTGCTACAGTTTTCAAATTGAATGCTGCTGATTTGAATATTTTGTGGTTCATATTAATTCAGTTAGTGGTGTTCCTTCCTTTGTCACTCATCAGAGATATCACCAAGCTTTCTCTTCTGGCATTACTAGCCAATGCATTTATCATGATAGGATTGATCACAATTATATATTTCACAGGTTATCACTGGTTAATCACCAACTCAGGTCATTTGGGACCTGAAATTGAGTACTACTTCAATGGCGACGATTTTTCTTTGTTTATTGGAGTAGCTATTTTTGCATTTGAAGGTATTGGTTTGATTCTTCCAATTGAACAATCAATGATTCATCCTCAAAGATTTGGAAAAGTATTGTTTTTGGTAATCATGACAATTTCGGTCATTTTCATTGGCATTGGAACCTTAGGATACCTCACTTATGGATCCAACATTGAAACTGTGATTATTTTGAACTTACCAGCTAGTAATCCGATGGTAATCTTAATGCAATTGTTATATGCTTTTGCCATTCTTTTATCCACTCCTTTGCAATTATTCCCAGCCATCAGATTGTTAGAACTGAAGATCTTTAAAAAAACTGGTAAATACTCTCCACTAGTCAAATGGCAAAAGAATTTTTTCCGTTTTGCTTTTGTTTTATTTACCGCAGTGGTAGCTATCTTTGGAGGACAAAACTTAGACAAATTTGTGTCTTTTGTTGGATGCTTTGCTTGTATCCCATTGGTTTATATGTATCCACCAATGTTACATTTAAAGAGTTGTTGTAATTACAATCAATGGGGACTTCTGGCTCAAGAAAAACGTAAGAGATATCTATTGGCAATCATAGATTATTTGTTAGTAATCGTTGGAGGCATTGCTATGGTTTACACCACATACCAAGTTTTGAACAGTTGAGTGATAGTTCTAATTGAAGCCTACTTCGATTTCAAAATAAAACCTTGCAGAAACATACAATTATAATATTTTTAAATGGAAATTTTATACATTTCAATTGATAAATAGCATTTTACATTATTTTTATTCATACATTAAACATCGACAAAACATGTACTTTCTATTTAAAAATTTCAGCTACGTACTTTCTAACATCATGAACGGTTTCAGTGAGATTTTTCTCTGCTGTGTGTAACAGCTTTTCAGACTCCTTTTCAAAATTCTTGAATTCTTTGACAATATCGTTTTGTGTTTGATATGCTTCAGGTAAATTTTCCTTTTCAAAAGTTTCAATCCGGCCAGCAATATCACCATATGTTTTAGGCATAAAATAATATAATGATGCAGTACCAAAAACCAAAGGCGTGATGAATCTAATAGGCAATGATCTTCTGTTAACTAAAATAGATCCTGTAAGGGTCCCAGTCAAAACATAAATTATATTTGGGAGCACTGGCTCGTGAATGGTGGACATCACATGGGATTTTATAGTGTTGAATTCGTTTATAACAGCTGACTTTTGGGTTCCTAGTTCGGCTCCATAGTAAGATGTCTTTTCATGTAACCATAAACGAGCAGTGTTTGTGTATTGTTCAAGAAATGGAGCTGTTCTCACGCTCATGCCTTGAATAAATGAAACATTACCGTGAGAGCCTTCTTGTTCCTTTAATTTAGAACTTATCTCCTGATTGTACCCAGGCTTGGTAACAATGACCTCTTCATCCTCATAAAACCCTCTTTTAGTCATTTCAAGGTGTTCTTAAAGTGTTTTAAAGTGTATTTGAAGAATTGATTTCATTCGCGGATGAAGATTTGGTACTCCTGCATGTCCATGTCTATTGAACAGGACTTTTTTTCTTCTTTAATTTCTTAAAATCTAACTTACATTGCTTACTTCAGATAGACAATTATATTTTGATATCGTATAAGATACATATTGATAGTATACATAGTTTGTACATTTGAATGTAAGGTTCATTTGCTTAATTGTGTTTTTAAAAAAATGTTTTACGTTTAAAAAATTGATCATCAATCAATATATGGTTATTGTAACTGATTGGGTTTACTTTTTTCTAGAGAACAACCCACCCTTTTTCTTCTTCTTTTCCTTTTCCTTTCCCTTATCTTGTTTAATGTTACCCAAAGGTTTAGCATCCATTTCTGGAACATTTAGTTGAATGTTACTAGAGTGGCTACCTTCATCCCCTGTTTTTGGTGAATCATTTGAAGTGGTTGTAGAATTGCTGCGATTAGAAGAAGGTGGAATTTGCAATGTGTTGCTTTGTTGTGGAGGTATATGTAAATCTTTCTGTTGATTTACCCCAAACTGTTGAGATTTCCTTTGTTGCAATGGTGTACTGTTTAAGTTAGGCATAGCAGAAACTGGTCTGCCACTCCTTGCATTACCTTGACCGATTGGTCTCTCCCCAGTTGGTCCAACAGGAATAGGCATACCTCCTCTTCCTCCCATGTCTAACCCATGTAAGTTTCCAGCAGTATCTGGGAACATCGATCTTCGCATGTTGTTTTTCTTGTTCATTTGATTAGAACCACCATTTCCGTATGAATTGTCAAAATTGTTATAAGAGCTCAAAGAGTTAGACATAGAACTTACTCTTTGTTTAGGATAACCCCCAGGGCCCCCATTGGGCGCAAATTGTCCATTTGCATGTCCGTTGTAAGACATTTGACTGTTAGGATTCATTTGTCCATTTTGGTTCATCTGTCCGTTCTGGTTCATTTGCCCATTAGGATGCATTTGTCCATTTTGATTCATTTGCCCATTAGGATGACCATATCTTGGCATTGTGCCATTTTGGAAAATAGGTGGCGCGTTGCTAGGCATTCCGTTCGAAGGAAGTCCATGTGGAGGTTGTTGATCTAATGGCTGCCCATATCCATTAGCTTGGTATTGCTGTTGTTGTTGTTGAAGTTGTTGTTGAAGCTGTTGCAGCTGTTGATGTTGAAGTTGTGGTTGTTGTGGTTGTTGTTGTGCTGGTGGCATCAGTTTTGGATAACTTTGGTAATAATTGTGTTGATTACCAGAGCCCTGTGGAGCAAATTGTTGATGAGCAAATTGCTGTTGTTGATAATTTTGAGGTGCTTGTTGTTGAAATTGATTAAAAGAATGTTGCGATGGTTGAGATTGATGGGATGGCCTTGCGTTAGAAGAAGCTACCTCTGTATCAAGAGCAATACCTCTTTGAGGTTGTGGTTGATGAGGTACATTCTGCTGGGGCTCTTCTGAAGTTTTGGAATATCCAAGTGGCACAGCCCCGTTCAAAGTAGGCTCTAAAGCTTCTTCTTTGTCCAGTTCCGGTGATTCTAGAGACTTAATATTATCTTCGTTCAAAAATGCACCAAAAGTTGCAACCTGTTGCATTTCACGTAAAGCTGCTGGACTTGCAATAAGAGATTGTCTTGCATTGAAAGACGTATCCTTGGCGTCTTTGTTTTGCAGTGATGCCAAATTCACCAACTCATCCTTCTTCTTGATGACATTTTGGTTTACGGTTTGTAAATCAACTTCTTTTCTTTTAATTTGATCATTCAACTTATTCAAATATTGTTCACTATTTTTTATACTTTTCGATAATGTGTCAACTTCCATTTCTCTATCGTTATAGTTTAAATTTAAAGAAGACAATTTCAGCTCTAAATCAGAAATACCATTTTGCAAATTGGCAATATTAGCTGATTTAGAATTGAAATCCTTGGTCAACTTTTTGTATTCTTCATGATCAAAAGAAGGAACGTTCTTATTTTTTCTCACAAAGAAAATGGAATCATCACTATTATTCACTTTAATGTATTGACATAAAAGGGAATATAAGTTTTCCAAATATGGAGTTCTTATTCCAAAATCATCAGCTAACAAGATGGGTTGCAATAACAACAAATCAATACTCAAATCATTCTTATTAAAATAATTGTAAAATAATGGTGGACTTTCAACATAATCTTCATTGTAAGAAACTTCAGGATATAATTCTTTCCAATTATTCCACATGCTTGCTTCATTTTCGGTACCTTTAACTAATTTACATTCCATTTTCTTGATAATTTTAAAAATCTCAGAAATCAATCCAGAGACCAATGGTTTGGCAAGTATTTGTTGGCTTAATTGAGAAGGAAATGGAGTTTCAAAAATGATAGATAATGGGTTGAAAACAACTCTTGGAAGAGCCAATTTCCATTGGTAGGTTTGAAATTCTTTTGAAGAGTTAGCTATCAATAATGATGATTGACCTTTCATATCTTCGTTCACTAATTGCATAGCCTTGCAAAATTTTTTGCAAGACGTGTTTTTATGATTTTCAGCATGACTTAAATAAACACGAGTTTCAGATCCTCTAATTTTATGGCTAAAATTGGTGAGATTACGTTTTTTGATATCAAACTCATTCATAATGGACATAACAGAGAGCTGTTTCATTTGAGGGAGTGATAAGTTTACAAAAGGTTCCAAATTAACAAACCCAGTACTTTCTATAACAATAGTTGATTTGGCGTCCAAAAAGGAAGCCAAGTTCTGACTAGTCAGTTGAAAATCCTGTAAAGAGTTACAGTTAATGATGACCACATCATATACCATGTCTTTCGGTATTTGGGAAAGATGGTTATAAACGTTTGCTGGTTCATAAACAGAATCACCAAAAATGGATGAATTCCATTTTATAGGGTATTCAGTAGGAAGCTCACTATTTAAAATGGAAACTGAGCATGATCCGGTCTCGTGTAATCTCCAGGCGTAGAATAATACGTTAGGACTTAAACCCACTAGTTTGTTAGTATTAAAATCAAGCAAGAAATTGAAAACGTTAACTGGATCCCAATGTTTAAGGAGCGTTCAAACATTAACGGATGTAGGGTCAAACGGAACAAACAGGAGACGATTTGAGCCGAGTGAAGGGTGTTTGTTATCCTCAAGCCCTAGGAATAAACTACTTACCTGCCAAAATATTGAAAGCAGACATTGGAGTAGAGGATGTCTTATTTTCAACAATTTTGAATCAAGTTATACGTGTGTGAACAAAGGTGTAGGGTTAAATGCTGTGTTGTGACAAAAAAAAATTAGAAAAAAAAAAACAATTTATAAAAGTGAGAAGCAGAATTTAAAAATAAATTGAAATCCAGGCTCTTGAAATGATAGCCTCGACGTGTATAATTTGAAAGTATACAGAGATATATTGGGTATGATATAAAAGGTTTTGGTTGAGCCATAAACGGAATAAAGTATAATTGGTTTGAGAATACTTACAACAGTTATCTAGGATGTTAAAGGAACTGTACAAATGGATCATTGCATTGAAAAAGGCTTTATTCGATGGACGAGGCTCACGTAGAAAATGATTGGAATCCAAAAAAGAGATCGAAAATACTGATTCAGAAAAAAAATTGTAAAACACTAATTAAATACGTACAAGTGAAAGAAAAAAACTAGAGATTTTATAAAAAATAAATATCGTGGAATACCTAAAACAGTAAAAGAAGTTTTCGAACTCGTAGGACATTGGCAAATATGTAATTCAACGATCTAATCAACCAATTTTCAAGTTTGCTTTACAACAGTTAGGGGTTAAATATGAAATCAATCAATATGTGTAATATTTTATGCTCTTTTGTTTTGTAAAAATGTCTTCTTATTCTTGGTTAGTCTCATACTTTTTTTTTTCTTTTTTTTCTCGACAATAGATATTGATAATTTATTTTCCATCGGCTGAATCGGACTGATCAAATGATCAAGAAGGCTATGTTGCATTACAAATAGGATGTTGACAGAAATGGAAAAGTGGGATAGACATGTGTTTAAATTCCGTTTTCCCTTAAATTTACGGAGTTTTGCTACGGTTACAGAGGCACTCAGAGCACCAGGGCTTGATTAGATGGCTGAGCACAAACTGACTGGAATTTACATCAGCCTTTGTCTCCAGGTTTTATATTTGCTTTTTTACCTCATTTTTTATTTTTGTTTTTTTTTTACGTCTTTCCGTTTTTGACAAAATCTTTATTTCACTTGCATCTGTTTCTAGAGTTTTGACCTGTAGTTATTGTTAATTTTAGGTGAACGACATGTTGATTCGTAAATATGATGTATTCAAGCTAAGAATTTTTGCATCAAACTTTTGAATTCTCACGGATCATTTTGTGACATGCTGAAGTGTAAGTTCACTCCATAGCTGATGTGCTACTTCTTTATCTAATCTTTGTAAAATTTTGATAATAAAACATAAATCGCGAATCTGTCGAGAACAACCTAAATCATATAGCACTTCAAATGAAATGGAAGTAAAAATTTCAAGAACATTACGGATGAAGCCATGCAAAATAGTACCTGTAACATGAAAAAAAGAGTGTCAAAAACCTCCTGAAATCATGGCTATATTTATCGTCAACTGGGTTCCGCGTTGACAACCGATAGCGATATATGTGTTAGCTAGCTATAGGAATCGACAAGTAGTAATATAATTGTTTTTTTTTGTTTTTTTGGCCCCAATCGATATCATTTTGCCTATTAATTTCAAGCAAAATGGCCACCTGCATATTGTGATTTAGCCCTGTGTATAGTGCCAACACCTATTCTTCACACAAGAGAATCGACAAAAAAATTTTCTTCTCCAACCAAACCATTCTTTGGCGTCGTCCTGTAGTTACTATTATTTGACTTGATAGCTGAAGCGGTCCTTGTGATTTGTCCCTGGATATGTTTGATGGTTTTAAGAGTAAGACAAAAGGGTGTATCTCCGTTTGATGACACAAAACATCTGATTCTTTCGGTCATAATCCCTTTTACATTCTACAATTAGCATTTACCACTATAATGCTAATCAGTAAATTATTATGTGTACTGTAGTGATTGATGTGGGTATTGAATTACAACGATCATTTGTGGTCGATTTTTAAATTAGTTATTAATTCGATTTTCGGTCAATTCTTCTTGCTTATACGTCTGTTTTAATTTCTGACTGTATACCTAAGTAAACTCTTGTTCCCTAGATCTTTTTTCCACTACTTCATGCTATTTTGCGTACTATATTTTATTGATTTGAGTTTACTCATTTTTCCATTATCGCACAACCAGTAAACGCGTCATGCCTAGGGGCCAATTGATCCTTATCGAAGGATTGGACCGCTCTGGGAAATCCACACAAGTGGAAATTCTTGCTAAAAAGCTAAATGGTCAAGCTTTTAAATTCCCCGACAGAGAAACTGCAATTGGAGCCGTTATAGACAAATATTTACGTGATTCAACTTTCGAGCTCCCAGACGAAACTGCTCATTTACTATTTCTGGCTAATAGATGGGAATCTGCTGATAAAATAGAGAAAATTTTGAACAAGGGAATCTCTGTCGTGTTAGATAGGTACATCTACTCAGGTATAGCTTATACGTTGGCCAAAAACTCCAAATCTAACATCACCATCAACAATGTGGATTGGCTATATTCTCCTGATAAAGGGTTACCAAAACCAGATATTACGTTGTTTTTGACTTTGAATATGAAAGAGTTGGGATCTCGTAAGGGTTGGGGAGAGGAAAGGTATGAAAGTGAACAATTTCAATTAAAAGTGAAGCTGTGTTTTGAAAAAATCTTTGAAATGCCAGGACATCAACCTCAAGTAGTTGATGTGAGTGGGAAATCTATTGAAGAAACTACTGAGTTGATTTGGGATATATTAGAAAAATCAAAAAGCATTTCTTTGACCACCAAAGAAATAATCAAGCTCACTTAAATGTTTAAACATTCTGATCAAACACGATCAACAATATTCATCTCATTTGTATAATAGAACTTATATAATAGTTACGAACAATACCAAAATGCAATTCTAATTTATTCGAGTTTATCTAATTCTTGTAATCTATGTAATATCTTATTTTTCAGGATTTCCTGGATCTCTCCTCCCAAATATATCTCGTCTAATATTCCGTAAAGTTTGTAAAAATTGAAAACTAAATCTAGTTCACAAACATTATCAAAGTAAATGTCTAAGATTTCCACTAAAAAGTGCAAACTTTCCAAATAACTCAATTCATTATCATCGGAATTGACAGAAGTCACAAAATAAAGCCCTGCGTATCTTCTGTAGACCAATTTTTGTCTTCGGTGTTCAATGAAATTTGATTGATGTTTCAGATCCCGTGTCAGAATCAACCGATGGATATCTGTGATCATTTTTTCTTTCTCTTGTTCCTTATATGTATTGTTATACCATTTAACCAACCGTGATTTCCCCTGTCTGTTCAAGACTATTATGAAATTTATTGACATTTGGCGAGTTTGTAGCTTAATGAGGAATCACTACTATATTTGATTTGAGTAACGTACGTAGTGCTTGCTGTTTATGTTGATCAATATTAAAGATTCAGCTTTCTCTTTTAATGATTTGGTTCTCTGTATCTCTAATACAACGATAATGTATTGAATATATTAAATTTACCGGAAACGTAGGAACTAGACCCAAAACAATTACAATATTTTGTAATTAGCACACGAATGCATTTAGTCTCCGCTTAAACAGAGGAATGAGTGTGAGAGTGTTTTTTTTTTTTTTTCCTTCCTTCCTTTTTTTTTGTTTTAATTTCTTGCTTTAAATCTTGTTTTGCCGCAATTCTCTGGGCATATCCGTGTCAGTTTTAGCTAAACATGGACAATTCAGATACTTACAAGCAGTACGAGCTAAAGGAAGGTATATTGTTTTTAATTGACCTTTCAGAGGATATTTTCAAGCCGTTGGAGAAGCTCAATTTTAAGTCTCAATTCCTGGAGATTTTAAATGCCATCAATGACTTGATTTCAAGTTTATTAATTACTTTGCCTAGCACTGGAGTAGGGATTTACTTATACAACTGTAAGAACACTGATTCCTTCTTCAAGAACGACAGTGGATTGGTTAAATTGTTTAGATTGAATGATATCAACAGCCATAATATGAAACTTTTGCATAATCATATTGAAGATGATAAACTGAATTTAAGGAAATTACAAGATGTATTTCCAGTTGCTTCAAAAAGGCAAGATAATATGCCAATAGTGTTGAATAGTGTATTGAGTGAGTTCAATCTGAACACTCATTTCAACAATCGGAAAATGATATGGATCACCAACAATGATAGCCCCTATGAAGCTGATGCTACTAAAAGACGGTTATGGAAGATTGTAAATGATTTTGAGGATTACCGAATCAATATAACTCCTTTATTCTTAGATACTTATCAAGACAAAACTCGAGTCAAGTTTGATATGAGCAAATTCGAAAGTATTTTTTTGAATTCTGACGAATTTCGTAAGTTGCGAAACAAAGCTTCTGACGCCGATAACGATGACATAGACGGTGATGAAGATGATGAAAAAGATTTCAAAACCACTTTAGACGGCCATGATAATACTTTCGAAAGAATAAACAGAGCCAAGCTTCATAGAGCTACGCTCACGTCCTCAATAAAAGCGGCAATTTTACGACTCAAAGAAATAAAGCGCGTTCAATTCTCCTGTGATTTAATATTATCTGACGGAAGTGGATTGAGTCCAAACTCCAAGACTGCGGGGAACCTTGGATGTTCTGTGAAAGGTTACACTATTTACAATCATGAAAAACCTAGGAGGTATGAATCTATCTATAATTTGGGGGAGCTGCTGAAGCTTGTCCATGTTAGAACAAAAAATGTAAACGAAAGTACAAACGTTGAAATACCCAAAAACAAAAATCAACCACTTAATTTTGAAGATGATGGTGTTTCTGTAGAGGTTAGTGGTGAAATGAAAAAGGGTTTTGATGTTGGAAATGACGTTTTATATTTAGGAGAGAAAGAAATTCAATACTTGAAGAACTACACTTTTGATCATGCACCAGAAGAAGTATTGGCTCCAGAAGATGGAGAGAAGGAAACTAAAAGTGATGAAGATATTGACCAAGACAAAGATGATGATATAAGTTTTGATGATGTAGCTTCGTCACTTACGATATCAAAAACACCATATCTTAAGTTGATAGGTTTTAGAAAGTTTGATCAATTCAAACCATATCATAACAATTCTAACTCGATTTTTATTACAGCTGATTTGTTCAATGGATTAAATACATCTACTTCGAAAGGAGGGTTTGATAATTCTTTTTCCACGTTTTCGTCGTTATACCAAGGATGTGTATCTCTAAAAATGTATGCAATTGTTTTCGGATGTACAAAGAAGAATTCTATACCATCTTTATATGCATTATATCCAACTAGAGTTCAAAACTCACTGAAATTATGTGAAATTCTGGAACAATATCATGATTTTCCCCAAGGTTTCTTTTTATTTAGGATTCCATGGATAGAAGATATAAGAAGCTTGCCAGAATACATGTTTGATGGTAATTATTTTCATCAAGAAGATCGAAATTTAGTTGATAAATTCAAATCAATTCTTACTGAATTCGGATTACCTAGTTATCAGCCGGTGGAATTTCCTAATCCACAATTAAACTATTTTTATAAAGTTTTACGAATGCATTTATTACAAATTGAAGATGAAGATGATGTCAACGATACGCCTGCGGACATAAAAACGGAATCTAGCGGAGATTGTCCTTTAGAAATTTCACAATATCAAACATTGGTTCAAAACGATAACACTATTAAAAAATTAATCCTGCTTCATAATTACATTCACGAACCAAGACTGCAAGGTGATGAGCCTCGTGGAGTTCACATCAAAGAATTAAACAATTATTTGAATCAAGTGGCAAATAGTGAATTAATTGACAGAAAACGAAGTATTGGGGAAGAAACCGGAGCATTTAAAAGAGAAAAGAAAGAAATTGTACAATTAACTGATCTGGACGTTTTAACAGCGTGGAAAACCGAATCTTGGGAATATTTTAATGTTAGTCAGCTTCGCAATTTCATTGGTAACTACAATGGTAAAATTAAGAAAGCATCCAAAAAGGCAGACATGATAAGCAATATTATCGACTTCTTAGAAAAAAAGCATATGAAATAGAATTTTAAGCCTTATAATTGCAACTCTTTAATTTATAAATAGGACGGAGATAAATTGAAATTAACATAATAAAAAGCATTTAAACTTTACGCAGTCTTTTTTATCAATGTAAAATAAATGTGTCAAAAAAGCTCCAGTACGTGCATCTGATTGTATGAATACAAAAGTTGTACCACTTTGTTTTAAATAATCGGAATGATGTAAAGTTACATCGGAGAAAAGCACCCAATCTAGAAGTGAAACTGTTTAAATGTATAGATTAGATTTATCTCATATGCCCCATCGTCTCCCCTCCTTTCAGTCCCCCCACACATTTTATGGTTTGAGGACTGTACACAATTTGATAACCAAAAAAATTATGATATCATGATCAGGAGCAAACTTAGTAGCAAGCCTCGATTTCGTGGTGTTTTGTAAGCAAAACTAATGGGTAACAAGGTAATAATAATAAAAGGAAAAACAAATGTGGAACACAAACATGATATTCATGACGTTTGAAATAATTAGCTTGAATTTAAAGCCATCTTCTTCAATAATTCAATAAATAGATTATGTAACACCAGAGCGAGCTGTTTAGCATAATTATGTAATATTGACACCAACAACTGGGGTTTTAGGTGCCGCACAATGCAGCCAATAAAATATTTTATTTGAATGCAGCCAATCGCTTAGTTGACAAACGTAAGGTATGTATCTCGGTGGTTATTGGATGCATCTGATGTACATGTATAAGGGTAATTGCTTCAAAATTAATGTTTACTTGTATCTGATAAATGGCAACTTACAAGGCATGCTCGGTCTTTGAAATTCTTGGTCGCCATTATTTTACGATTTCATGCGAGCCAAATTTCTTGGAAAAAAAAAAAACAAATCCTCAGAATACATTTATTTTGTTTCCAAGTCTAATATGTACATGATTTTACCCCTGTACACAGCCTTTTAATTGCTCGTACTGTGGGGAAGGATCTTCGAATAATTCATTAATTTCTTATATGTTGATTTTTGACTTCCAGTGAAGCATTGCCAAGTTTAAAACTAAGAGAGGAGTAGGTTCTAATACGAGAAAATTCACTTATTCAATTAAGAAAAAATCTGTTTTAATTTAAAAAGAAATACCTATATTGTATTAATAATAAATAAAATTCTGTAATGTCAATATAGTTTTCAAATTTAAGGGTTCTAATCATAGCCTAGCAATGGATTGTATTTCGGACGTCATGGAAAAATGTCTTGGAGTCCCGGATATTTCGTTTACCGAATAGCGATAAATCATGTAAGTCGTATGCGAAAAATAAAATAATCCAGCGTGATGCATAAATGCTCTTAATGCGTGATATGAACATCGATATTTCGGGAATAATCTTCCTAAGCAACTTTCTCCACCGATTTATTTAATAAACCGTACTTCAGACGCCAAATTTTTATTCGACTACTTAATAATAGATTCATTCAATTTGATATAAAGGTTCTTATTGAGTATATAAAATCATAAATTACCTTAAATAATCATTTACATCAAAACTGCTCGTTCCATACAAAACATTTGATCATAACTTTAAACTACCATCAACATGACTATTAATCCACCAAATTATGATATAGGAGACGATCTTCCGGGATATCCAACAGAACTTCCAGACTATAAGCCATCTTTAGATTTCTTTGGTATATGTCTCATGAAAACCGAGCTCAATTCTCCTTACGATAGTGTGCAACAAAAAGAATGGGATCCTGTACTCCTTGAATTGAACTCCACACAACTTAACGTTTACGCGTTGAATATAAACAAAAGATTAAACGATTTAATTGTGGCTATCTATCATAAAGAAAACTGTTTGGAAGAATTAATGCAATGTCTCTCCAAACGTAGAGGAGTAGGTGGCAAACTTTCTATGGAGGACATTGGTCTTGATGGCGACGCATATGGTGGAGATTCAGGTTATACTTCCATACATAAAACCACCACGGAAGCTGTCAAAAGTAGTCTTCGGAAGAGAAAATTAACCAAATCTTTAAAAGATATGAAAGAATACTATTCAGATATTCAAAATAATCGAATGCTTTTTGAACCAACCAAGAACGAATGGGATTATAAGCAATTTAGTGCCAAGTATAAAGGTCAACAAATTAACTCTTGGACTTTACAAAATTTAAGCGCCGGTGAAGCACCTTCTTTGAATCAGATCATTTCTTCATTATATAAGGAAGATGACGCATTTAAGTATCAAAATTCTAACACTTTACTGAAGTTTAGTAACGTATTAAGAGTCAGAGTTGAAATTAAACAGGTTTTGTTTCAATTTTGGTCTTTTTATGGCATGGTTCATTGGTATAGAAATTTAAAAATAGGTAAAGATTTAGGTCTTGATCTTGATGAAAGACAACTCACTAAATTGAAAAGTATTCCTAGTAGAAATAGTGCTGAGAATAATGCTCTTTTAACTGCAGCTGAGGCAGCTGCATTAACCAATACTAATCCTGTGATTGATCAATTATTTCAAGAAGAAATAGATCATAAATATAACTATGAAATCCGTGATGATGCGTCTACTGCTGATTCATCTTCTGGAACTTCCAGTGCAACTTCAGGTGCTACTTCATTATTTGAATCATCCCTGGCATTACTGTCTTTAGGATCAAGTGATGACATCGCCAATGTCCCTATGAAAACCGTAGGTGATTTTAAACTTGTTTCATTGCAAAATCATTATACCAATTTAGAGAAGCAGTACATTTCTAACTGTATACCCAATTTAAACTCTTTTGAAAAATGGGCTGGTCAAAGAGTTATGATTCTGAATTATAAAATCTTTCAAGCTGATCAATTTAATGATAACCGTGTGCAGAACACTACTTTGGAGTTGCAACAAAATGTGTTAATTACCAAGTCTTTGTTGATTGCAGAGAAAAATTTAAAGAAGAAAACCCGTTCCAATTTGCTTTTGAATGATGGAAGATGCCGTTCATTCTTGGTTCATGAAAATGGTTTAGTTAGCATAGCGGTGTGATATGATAACTTAATGTGAAAGAAAGAAACAGAGAGAACCTGAAAAAAGAAAGAAGAAAAAGAACGAAAACACTAAAACGGAATACAACTATATGAAGATACTACAACCAACGAGCCTGGTGTTTGCTTGGTTATTCTTCTTATAATCATTATTAGAATTCTTTCATTTCATTGAAATCTTCACACACTTGGCCATTGTGTGTGAAATGTATTATTTACTATTTGTCATTTCCAAAGTAATTAGATGATAGGAATTCATATGAGCTTACGATCAACATTTCAATAATCAATGATGTAGTATTTTTTTATAGTACAAGACAAGATGAGATACATTTGCTCATCAAGAAAGGAAAATAAGCTAAATATTTTCTTTGGTTTCAGGCTTCTAGATCTGATATGTTTTTTTTTGAACCGTCTAAATCAAGTATGGTGAGGTCGGTAGTTGTTCTTTTGGCGTTAAGCTGTGTCTAAATTGGGGTTTTTTAAATATGTTTTTTATGTTGAAAGAGTGAGCCCGTGAAGGTGGAATTTTTTGGTATAACGGGTTTAAACAAAATCCGGTTGTCTTTATTTGTATCTAGTTTTGTTGTTTCCTTAACTTTTGGAAAACTTTCCTTCCTCCAAGGGTTAGAATTTACCTTATTTTGAAGCTGGAAGATACAGCCCAATATAGGGTCACTGAAATCCCCCTTCAGTGATACCAGTCCGCCATTATTCATGTAAATGAATACCTTAGTGCATGTCAATCTCGTCAGCCATTCCAAAGTAGTTTTCCTGTTCTTGATGATAATGATCTCCCATGGAATATCCATCAACAACATAGCCCTCTACTTCGTTACTTGGGCTTAATCTAAACTTATCAGGACTTGGAGACGAGGGAGGACAAATCAGTTGAGGAGTACTTGGAGAATAATCAACTTGGTTTTGGTTGAAAGAATGATCTTGAAATGACATATCTTCAAACTTAGTGACGGTTTCTCCAGACACTGGATGAGGATATTGTCTCAAAGAACCCCAAGGAGTAATTTTCACTATACCTCCTTCTGGATGACTGTACACAGGCCATTCGTCAGAACTCGAATAGGCTTGAAGAGCCTGTTCGTTTCTTGTTTTCTTTGGGTCTGGATTGTATTCCTCAATGCTTCTTTTAGACATTTTTTTTTGGCTGCTTATTTATAGGGACGGTTTGATAATGGTTATACCAATAAAAGTATTGCAAATACAAAGTTTCTTTACAGCTAGCAAGTCAGAGTTTAGAGGTAGTTAAACCCTAAACTGTGTATCACTTTTATAACTTCTTTACCCTTTGCTCAATGTCAAAGAAGTGGCCCTTACTATTAAAGTCTTGGAGATGTCAGTGAAAAAAAAAAACGAGAAATGTGCAACTCTTATTTTATAACGCGTAGGCTGGCGAAGGTACAAAAACAGGAAAGAAAATTATGTGCAGAGCGAGAAAGGCAGAGAGAAAGAGATGCGGTTCGGAGCCATGGGGTCAAGAAAACACCAGGCAAAAAAAAATAACTCTCACAAGCTAGCGCTTAATAGTGCATAAGTTGTATGCCAGAAATGGGCCCGGCCTGGGTCAATGTGCGAGATACTGTAGGGTGAGAAACTGTTGAGGCATTTACGTAATATGCAGTACGGAAGGCTTCCCTTTTTTTACTGGATTCCAAAAGTGGGAGACGACCGGATTGAATTTACGAAAAGAGTCAATTTTCAAGTGGGATGTTTTTGCAAGTAAAAATAATGAAAAAATAAAAAGAAAAAGAAATTGAAATGGATATCGTCATATGTTTGAGAGTTTGTTTGAGTTGAATTAGGACAAAACAATCAATATATTGATATACAAAGCTGCCAGAACGAATAATATTAAACTAGGATGAAACAGGGGTCAATCAGCATTAAAGGAAAAAAGCTAATATTCAAACAAACAATAAAACATATACCAAACTGATAACAACTTTTTGAACATATGAAGAATTAAAAGAATAAACCTGCTTTTCAAGGGTAGATGCACTTTGGTTTATCTATCAATTCATTTCATACTTATTTCCTTTTGCTTTGAGATTTGGTATTTTGTATTTAATTCAAATGTTACCCATATTTTTTGGTCTCGCAGTTCTACCTCTTTTTTTCTTTATAAATCCCTGGCTTGGTTTTTCAGGCATTTGTAAACCGTTCTCTATATTTTTTCTACCAACTAAGTGATAGCTTTCAACACTAATATTTTCTTCAGCGAAGGTATCAATAATACCGATATATTTTACTTGACAGGCCATTCTCATATCGTTTAACACTCTAACCGGCCCCCATGGCTATTAAAAATTTTCTTAATAATTGTAATTACTAACTTCTTCCATATTCTGCATCTTCTTCATACCAGTCCCTTTCTCATTTTTTTAAGACGACTTGTGTCTCCCCCAAATTCTTGTGTGTCCTGCACTTAAAATCTTACATCTTCTCACAATCTCACTCGTTGAGCTTCGCGATCCTGTACACAATTCCTCCAATGAAATAGTACCATTTTCCAGTTACCAAAAAAAATCTAATATTTACTTCAACTCTAAGTCACGATGTTAGGTAGAAACATTGGACAAGCATGTAGAAATGCTTCCATGAGAAGGTTTGTCCACCCCAGAAAGGCCTTCTCTACATCTCTTAATCGCTTTGCCTCATCCGGTCATGATGAAGCCCCACAAGAATATACAAGTGCCATGGGCCAAGTCCCTCCAAAGTATTCAAGTGATGGAGGAGTATTTGGTAAGACTACTTTCTCTGAAGTAATGGATCCAGTTGATCAAACTTGGGGAAAAGATGATGACCCACACAGAGTTGCCAGTCAAAATACCAAAATCAGACATTTCACCATTAATTTTGGTCCACAACATCCAGCAGCTCATGGTGTTTTAAGATTGATTTTAGAACTTCAAGGTGAAGAATGTGTTAGATCTGATCCTCATATTGGTTTACTTCATAGAGGTACTGAAAAATTGATTGAATCTAAGACTTATATTCAAGCATTACCATATTTTGATAGATTAGATTACGTTTCTATGATGACCAATGAATTGGTTTTCGCATTAGCAGTGGAAAAATTATTAAACGTTGAAGTTCCATTGAGAGGACAATATATTAGAACTTTGTTTGGAGAACTTACTAGAGTTTTGAATCATTGTATGTCTGTTTTAACCCATGCGATGGATGTGGGTGCTTTAACTCCTTTCCTTTGGGGTTTCGAAGAAAGAGAAAAATTGATGGAATTTTATGAAAGAGTTTCTGGTGCTAGATTACATTCAGCTTATGTTAGACCAGGTGGTGTCTCTCAAGATTTACCTGTAGGATTATTGGATGATATTTATATGTGGGCCACTCAATTTGGTGATAGAATTGATGAATTTGAAGAATTATTAACAGATAATCGTATTTGGCAAGCAAGAACTAAAGATGTTGGTTTTGTTAGCGCTGAAGATGCCTTAAATTATTCCCTTTCCGGCTGTATGTTAAGAGGGTCTGGTATCCCTTATGATATCCGTCAAGCTCAACCATACGATGCTTATCACTTGGTTGATTTTGATGTCCCAGTTGGTGTTAATGGTGATTGTTTTGATCGTTATTTGATGAGAATGGCTGAATTTAGACAATCTTTGAGAATCATTGAACAATGTATCAATGATATGCCTTCTGGTCCAGTTAAAGTTGAAGATTATAAGATTGCTCCTCCACCAAGATCTTTAATGAAGGAAGATATGGAAGCTCTTATTCATCATTTCTTATTATTCACTAAAGGTTATGCAGTTCCTCAAGGTGAAACTTATACCGTTATTGAAGCTCCAAAGGGTGAAATGGGTGTTTATGTTGTCTCTGATGGTTCTGAAAGGCCTTACAGATGTAAGATTAGATCTCCAGGATTTGCTCATTTAGGTGCTTTTGATCACATTGCCAGAGGTAACTTATTAGCTGATGCAGTTGCCATTATTGGTACCATGGATTTGGTTTTCGGTGAAGTTGATCGTTAAGAGCTTCACTTTGCATGATTCTTTAGATAGGATAATCAATGTAAGATAAAAAGAGAAAATATTTAGTAAGTACTTTGCATGTAAAATCTCCTACTTTTATATAAATGTTATTTTTTCCATTTTTTAAGTTTCTATAATATCTAACAACTATTCCAAAGAAGTACCAATACCCCTAACCCACTCACCATGCCAACAAATCTAACCATTCCTGTTCCCTCGGCCGTTGTTCCTTGATACATATGTGGATTATATGTTTTAGCATATGTATTTGTTGTGGCAGGTTGCTTTTTCAATTTTGCTTGTCTCATCAAATGTTTAGTGAAAACTTCAGGATCAACTTTCAGAGAATCTCCTTCTTTATTTAATTGCCGAACAATGTTTTCGATCTGTTCCTCAGATAGGTGTTTATTCAACATTCTTTGCTCAAATTTAAGATGTTTATTGAGATGTTCTTTATAGTTGAAATGAGGCACATCGTCTCGATTTCCATAATAAATATGTCTACCACTAAAAGTAGAATTATTTTGCATGTCTGCAAAATTGTGTACGTTAGACCTCCCATTTCTAGAATATTGCGTTGAAGCATTATTTCCAGATCTTGAATAGTATTTGGCTTCTCCGTAATACTTATTTTGCCATCCCAGACTCCTTCTCATTTGAATGTTATGCTTTCCGTTGTTTAATTCCATGTCATACTGTTTTTTCTTTTCTGTATCCTTTAGTACATCATAGGCCGATACTATCTCCACAAATCGATCACTGTTCACTTGCTTTTCTTCTTCATCAAGATGACTGTTAAGATCAGGGTGGTATTTTTTAGATAAAATTTTGAACTGATGTTTGATTTCTTTGATAGATGCGGAGGGTGGTAATTCAAACACCTCATAGTAGCTGTAACCATCGGCAGTAGACAGTGAATATCTACGACATATTCTTGATATCCTAGCAAACATTTAGGGGCCTGCTACTTATGTGGGGAGTGTTTTGCGTGTGTTTGTTAATGAAGCGCTTGTAATAGTCAAACACAATGTGAATAAGTTTGTAAATAAATAATAAAATCAATCAATGTAGTGATTCAAACTAAATTTGATTATAAGTCTTATATTTTAGGCATTTATATCTGATTCCGGTGACCCAGCAAACACGGCTTGAATAATTACTCAAAATATGTATAATTATATTATACAGTATTTTTTTATTTTAATTCAGATCCGAATACGGAACTGTCTTTATCTCACTCACAAGACAGAAACGATAGGCGGAGGTTTAATGAGGAGGTCAGGTACAAAGTATAACGAGGTGCAGGAAGGGATTTTTGACACCATTGGGACAAAGGAAATGAAACTGATAAGACTGGGACAATAGCTTCCTTCAAAGTCAAGTTTGGTTATTGCATTTACTTTTTTTCAACAATATTTAGTCCATTTAATTTTCAAAAGGTTATGATGTATATGTTATTATTGTGGGTCGGCTTTGTATATAGTAATGAGATAATATCGGACTTTGTTATCGATTATTCAAATGAATAATGTTTCCTTGCGCCTTTTAGCTACATATTCGCATCAAAAATGTACAAGAGTAACACTCATAATCGCATAGATTAACAATAAGATACGGTCGTGATGATAAGAAAGTGAAATTCTATAGAATAAATACTTGGTAATAGTCTCTCACATGTCTCAAAAGCTAATCAAATTATGCAATTAACATCATACAAGATTATTCATAAATGCATGAAAACTAACTAATACAAAATTTAAATATTGTAAGTATGAACTTAATAATAATATTAATAATTATAATTCAATCCACAACAACAAAATGTTTTTGGTTGACTGTTCTGATCATTGAAATTTTAAGGTGTAATTTTAAAATTATTCACTAAATATGGTACAATTAATCATTAGTATATGACAGGTAATTTTTATTCCACAATCAAATCTGCAATAACTTGGCAACATTCACTTAATTTAACAATCAGATGGCCGCTTTCATCAACAGGAATAATTAATGAGTTTTCAAAAGTCCGTTTTCCGAATTTGATCTCCGAATTACCTGATGCTCATTTTGCATCTTCCGCTATTTTGTTTCTCTTATTAAATGTATCTTCCGAATTTTACCACTAAATTACCAGTTTTGCCTTAAATTTAGTGCGGTTAGCGACTATTTTTCACCCACACAATTTTTTACTAATGTCAAGGTCACTAACACACTATATGCAAGCCTATTCTAGCACGTTCTCGCGCCACCAACCAGAATTGGTATAAAAACGATGATAAATTTTTTCCATTGATTACCATTAGATAAATCATTAAATTACACCATGGCTAGACAAAGAAGATCATCCCCAGTTGCTAGAACTCAAACTAGATCCGCTCACACTGCTGCTGCTCCCTCCTACTCGGCTCCACACGCTCCAGCCGCTGCCCCTCGTCCAGCACAAACCCAATCCCAAGGACCAGGAATGTTTGGTCAAATGGCCTCCACTGCTGCTGGTGTTGCCGTTGGTTCCACTATTGGACACACTCTTGGTGCTGGTATAACATCCATGTTTGGCGGGTCATCTGCTCCAGCTGCTCCAGTCGAACAAGCTGTTGCCGCTCCAGGTTACAACCAACAACAAGAACAAGCTAGATCTTGTGACGGTGATGCCTCCGCTTTCACCAGATGTTTAACTGAAAACAACGGTAATATGCAAATTTGTGATTACTATTTGCAACAATTAAAGGCATGTCAAGAAGCTGCAAGACCATATTAAGCAAGCAGACGAATTTGTCACTGTAAATAATGAAAAATAACAACACATGAAAGAAATATATAATGTAGATTCAATTTATTTACAGAAAATTTCAAGCTATTTAAGTTCATATCAAATCAATACATCAAAATTTTTAATTCAATAACTTATATTCTTATGTTCAATGACAGAGATGAGTGGTATTTAGAGTTTACTTCTTTTGTTCACTGGAATAATAGTGCCATCCGGCATATCCCAATAAAGCACCCAACCCGAGAGGAACTACAATATTAGTTCCTTTCTTAGCTGCTTCTTGAGCTTCTTGTAACTTTTCAGCATCTTCCTGCTCTACTTCTTCTAAAACTTGAGATTGTTCAACATGAGTAGCCTTATGATCGACTTCACCGGTACTCAAATTCAGTACTTCAGATTGGTTGATGGTAGGATTGACGGAAGACTGTAAGTATTTGTCTCTATTTGCAGGCTTCGAAGTTGCCGAAGTTTGAGGACGAGTAGCATCAACTGGTTTAGATCCATGGTCTTGTAAATATTCAGGTTCAGCGGTGACACTTTCACCACCATGAACAACTGCTGAATCGTTAGCTTCGACCTTGACAGAAGTAGCATTCTCTTTGTTGGCAATCTCCTTGGCCACTTCAGCAGCTTTAGTTTGCGCAATGTCTTGTTTGACTGCTTCAGCAGTAACAGGGGGGATCTTTGGTTCTGCTGTTTTTGGAATAAAATCGTACTTGAATTCCCATTCATTAATAGACGATTGAGAAGGCAATTTGTACAGATCAATAGTAGAAGGATCGTTCTTTGCAAAACGAACAACAGATCTATGTAATTGTCTTCTAGAGATTTGAGCGATGGCGTAACGAACTGACATGTTGTTCTTTTTGTTGGCTGGCTATTCAATAATATTCAGGGGGTAGTAATTGATAGCTTTATCAACGTAAAAATAATTTAGGTGGCTTGATTAATTGGACAAAAGAACTTTCGATCAATGGGCTTATAGTTATAATTTTAAGGCAAGTGAATATGCAATTGCTGGCCGTTAATAGAACTTCAAAAAAAGTGATGGATAAGAAGAGTCAATGTGCGAAAATTTGGTGGGTAATATATGGGAGCAAATAGGTATCAGTCAACTTGGCTTACTGCATAGAAGTCACGGTAAGTTGTGGGGGTCGCATTTTACATGCACAAGAAACACCATGAATAGAATCATGTTGGAATGACGTACATCTAAATGGCTAATTACAATTGGATTGACCTCAATTAAAGAGTTGCCACCGTGATAAGTAACATACTTGTTTAAAAAAACATTTTTGAATGTTCACCAATACTTCATTTTGAGGTCTTTTTACGATTCCTAAGTCTCGGATTTCAATTCGGCCCCGTTGCCCAATTAAATACAGGATGCTTGTATACAGGGAGCCTTTGCTTAATATTGCGGTCGGCAGTCGAGATTGAGGTAATACTACATTATAGAATGCACTCTCAATTGCAGGTATTATAGTAACAAACATTAAGGGTAATTACACATACCAATGCATATTTCAAAGTCATATTTAGATGAAGTTGATATTATATCATTTTAGCAATAATTTTAACAGAGTTTGAATAATTTTGTCGATTTAATATTACGTAATGGACCGGGTCCAGATTTTTAAATCTCTAATTAATACTTCGGTGCATTACCCAATTCTCCGGATCAAGTGGCTCAGCTAATCACTTTGCAAGAATTACTCTAAAAATGTAAATTTATTATTGGCATTAAATATATTGATGTATTTATACAGAGAAATCACTTTCGCAATCAAAATTGAGTAAGTTTTCTAAATATTCACTAGGAGGCCTAGTTCTTGGTCGTTGACTATTCTCTTCTTCATTTAGTCCATACGCTTCACTTTTTGGATTAAGGAAGCTGTCGAAGACTAAACTTGGAGGTCGGGACGGTGATTCCACATCAACAGATGTAGAAGAGTCCAATGCGGTTTCATATTCAAAATCTGGAGCATCAAACCCCTTATGCAACATGGGTAAATGTAATCTACTTCCACTTCTCATGGTTTCCATAATTGGACTTATAAACATTGAACCACGAGAACCAGGTTGGTTAATTTCTTTATTGTTATCTAGCTGATTCTGTTCTAACATATTTTCATAGCTCAAGTTTCTACCATGTAAAGCATTTCTGTATGCATTTCCTTGGGTCGAAGTTGAGCTTGAAGAGTCAGATGACGTTGGAAATGTTTTGGAAAGTAATTGTATACTTGATGCACTGGAAAATCTTGTTTTTTCCGAAGAATAATCTAATAAGGAAGATTGAGAACTTGAAAGTCCTCCTCCGATAAACATTACATTTTTGTTGAATTCATATTTTTCACTGTCCATTCTAGCTCTTTTGTTGGCCACATAGCTACTTATTGCTCTCCATATAGTATATGTCAAAAAGATGGCACTAACAACTGAACCAAAAACGATAAACACCAATCCATCCGGCATTGTTTCTCTTTCAATATATGGATCGATTGAAGGAGTCTTATTCGGAATGGCAATGCTGTAAGTCATACTACTTGTTGGAGAAGTAGTTGATGATGGTTTTTTATAACTCGGCATTCCTGTAGTAGAGCTACTTGATGAGGACGACGAATTTGTAGTTGAAGATCCTTTTGAACTCGAACTTTTTGAAGCAGATGATGTATTCGTACTCAGTGATGTCTTTGAAGCAGACTTACCCAGAATCGAGGGCATTGCAGTCGTGGAAGTTCCACTCGAAGATGAATCAGTTGTTTTCGATGCTGATTTAGAACTTGTACTACTTTTACTAGTAGTTGGCGAAGTCTTATCTTTAGAATTACTGGTACTAGTGGTTGCGGTAGTGGTTGTTTTGGAATCAGTAGATTTCGCAGTAGTAGTTGTTTTGGAATCGGTTGTTTTGGAATCAGTAGATTTCGCAGTAGTAGTTGTTTTGGAATCGGTGGTTTTGCTATCCTTTGTCGATTTCGTAGTAGTAGTATCTTCTCTTCTGTTTAATGGAACAAAATGCTTTGCGTAGGTAGGTAATGCACTTCGCTTATGGCCATGATGGCTCAGTCTTTTAGGTATAACAGCCATCTCAAGATTAAGATATAAACAAAGCGGTATAGAAGAAAAGGGACAATAAGGATATATAAGAAAGAATAGAAATATGTCTTAGCACACTTACACGTCTTTTCAACTGCGTGAAAGGGATATGTATGTGAAGAAAATTTGTAGGCCATTTAAAATTTCACCTTGCAGCATCTTAGAGTAAATAAATGAGTTGCAGATCAGAGAAGGAGAGAACATAACTAATTTCGCGTATTGCGCGTATTTTCACTGGCAAAAGGTAAACAAACCACTATTCGCGTTTCACTAACAATCTAATTAGTGGCTGACAGGTATTGATGTCCTGTGCGAATTAGCCGTTCTTTTGTTCGATTCCACTCCTTCGACAGTATGTTTTGCTCAAGGTTGGGCAATCGATTTGAAATCGCATCGAAATTCCTCTCTTGCATGAAAATCTACCAAAATCTTTTGTACCTTAAGTACGAGACTCTTCATTAATTGATTACCAGTGATTCAGTTAAAATGAGATGATGAAACGAAATCGTTGCTAATTACACTTCTCCTATGTAACAAGATGGTTTGAGTAATGTTTCTTTCTTATATTGATGAAAAAAGAAAAACATATTAATGAATGAACTAATCATTGTAATCTTTGGTAAATTCAATTCATTATAATTTATTGTATAGCCAAGAATTTTGAGATCTACATTATGCACATATACTATAATCGATGTACATCAATTCTACTTGATTGTTTGAAAATTATTTCAATATTATATTTTACATTCTAATAAAATCTCCAGTTTTCATCTGCACTTTCAATAGCCCACGTGAATTTGTCTCTTAAAGTCTTGGTAAAAAGTTTTTCAATAGGAACATCAAATTTCTTGGAAAACATCACTGTTAATCTTGGATCAATATAATTCATTTTAGAAGTTCCCAATGAAACTTCACTATTGTCTTCTTTATCCTTCAATTGAACTGTGGTGTTTAAAATTCTGTTTTCTATCTTTTCTATTTGTGCTTTCAATTTTTCCACAGTGTCTGCTTTTTTAACCAATGGTTTTTTAGTTTTTAATTCAGTGGCATATTCTTTACGTAATTCTTCAATTTTCTCTAATTTTTCAAAAAGAACGCTTTCAGCTAATTCACTTTCACCTTCAGCCTTCAATTTTTCATTATCCCTTTGAAATTTGGCTTTTGCCGCATTGATTTGCTTTTCTATAATAGCTTTATGAATATGTTGTATATCTTCCTTGACTAAATCATCAAGTTCCTCAAAATATTTGGGATCTTTCTTTTTCAATTTAGGTTCGATCTGTAAAATCATTCTCTTAAATCTAATTTTTTGCCAAATCATTTCTTTCAATCTATCATTGATTTTTTGAACTGAAGATCCATGTGCTTTTGGTATAGAACGCTGATGGTTACATAAAATGGCAACTGTTCTATTAGCAGCGTTAAACTTCAAGACTTTTTCGGCAACTGTACCTTCATTTGATATCAAATCTAATTGATCTTGCATGGTTTTGGAAGCATTATAAGTACGGAAAACTTTAGCAGTTAAACCTTTCATATATCCTTGGAAATGCTTATTAAGTAAAGGAGGTGAAATTCTATCAAATAAATCGTCTCCTGGTTGTTTGGGTGATTTTTTGAAAATTTTCAAATTTTTAAACACTTGCTTTTCGACTTCTACCTCTTTGTAAAATCTAATAGAATCCTTACCCAAAAAATCAAAAATGACAATGTTCGGTGGTTTGAGTGTTACGTGCTCGTATCTTAACGAACAGCATCCTACTGTATCGGCCTCTTCTTCACCTTTTTCACCACCAGCTCTCAAGGCAAATATATCAATAAGATAGGTGGCTGTGGCCATTTGCCTGTTTTGCATAAGCTCGTTTTTGAGTTGACTGGTGTAGTCTTTTCTGATATTAACAATGTGATCCTTCAACATTCTTGCTGTCTCGAATTTTTTATAATCTGAAACACCTTTAACTGAAGAATTGGCTGCAAATCTCACATATTTAAACGATCCTGCAATGTTTTCTTTCCACATAGCCAACCATGACACAGTTTGATCGTGTCTGATTTCACCCCATTTATGACCGGCAGGAGGTTCCGGAATTTTCGCGTCTTTACTTAAATTTAAAGTGACGTCTTCAGGCTGAACACGTCTCTTCAACTTACCAGTTTTAGGATGAGCACCACGACCTCTAAACAAATCAGGAGGTTCAATTCTGAAATTACCAACCTGTTCCTTGTGGCCGTTCAAAAGACAAGTCTTGAAAGGTTCTTCAAATTTATCTTTTTCAGCTTTGATTGCCTTCTTTTCGTCTCTAGAAAGGGCCTTTTTCTTTTCTCTTTCTTGTTGATAATAAGAATGCATTTTTGAAAAATCACATTTTTTAAAATCTTTAATTCCAAGATGAGCACCTCCGCATTCCTTTAATACTTGTAAGAAGTCTTCAAAGAAATTTTTTTGGAAAACTGGGTTTTTAGCGTGGTCAGTTTCGAGCATTGCACCATAAAAGCCTGCAACTTCTTCTGCTTCTAATGGTAAATCAATTGCAACCTTGTCATAATAAAACTTAACATGGGATGGCAAACGTTGATATTCTGGTGGGAAAATTACACCACTATGGGCCAAAGATTCCCACTTCTGCTCACCATCAAAATCCATATCTTCCCACCATTTGAACTTCTCTTCTTCTTCAGCAGCCGCGTCTTCGGCCTCCATTTTCTTTAATTCTTCTTGCTCTTCTTCTTCTTTCACTTTCTGCTTGGATCCCCCATTCTTTTTTGGGGTAGAATTGCCATTTTTCGTTGATCCTGTCTCCTTCTTGACGGTGGTTTTTCTTTTGGGTTCCGTGTCACTGGCTTTGGTTGGCTTTTTCACTGGTTTGGCCTTACCGTCATTAGATTTGGTCTTCTTGGTACCATTAGATGCTAATGCTTTAGATGCCGGTGCCTTTGTAGGTTTCTCGTTCTTCTTTTTCAATTTCAGGACCTCCTTGCGGCGCTGAGAGATCTCAGAAAGAGACATATCATCCTCTGAGCTCATCATAAATAATGGCTTTTAAGTTGTAGACAATCACTAAGAAATGAACACTTGTTTTTCTAAATTGACTCAATCAAGCCTGCAATAAATAAAAGTTTCTGGTTAATTATTCAGCCTCGAAAGTTATAAATTGAGTTGGTTTGGAGGTATTGTCTGACAGCCCTAATGTAAATGATAAATGAAAAAAAAACAAAGCAAAATTGAGACGCAAAAAAAAGATGATTTAAGTGAAATTCATAAGGTCAGAATTGAGGTGTATGCAGAACTAGTATACGCTTCATAAATAGTGAGAAAATTAACTTTGTAAACTAAGTTACAGTTTAGTTGAAAATTAGGAAATTGGTAACAATTTTATCGTACAAACTTGTAATTTTGGTAAATGGTAGTCATTTGGAATAATTTACACCTCACTGTATATAACGCTCAACAAATAATTTGATAGATACAAAAAATAAATGAAATTAGTATGTGTTTTCTATTTCTTTTGTGAATTCAATTCCATGTAATTGGTTCTATTTGATATTAGTTTTGATTACGGTCAAAATTAGTTAACAAGAAAATTCTGCTATATATGCTAATGACGTTAATGACTGCTTCATATTTTAAATTAAACACATTACGTTAATATTTACACATTTCGTATGGTAATAGTTGCTTGATTTCTATTTGTGTAGTTACACATTCTTGAATTTTACCTGGAAACGCACTTTTTTAGCCTACTATTATATTTACTCAAGTTTATTCTCAAAAACGTCAGCTACTGTACATGGTAATTAAATATTGCCCAGTTGTAGGTTGTAACTAAACAGTGGGACTGTTGAGAGAAGTTTTACTTATAAAATCGATCCTCTTAGTATTTTTCAAACTTAGTATAGTGTACTTTAATGAGGACCAAATTTGGTACTGCCACAAATTAATTGAAGTGATGTCCAGTGATAGAGGAGGGTCGTAATTGCTATACATCACACCTGCATATAAGTTTTTCAGCACTAGCCAAGTCAATCTCACACTCACCGCGAGATTTTAACTTTAGACTTAGTCGATATCCTAAATACCACATTCTACTAAGCGAGTGGTTACAAAAAAAAAAGAATTAGTTGAAAGAATCCGGTCAAGGATTTTACTACAAAAAATCAAAAAAGTGACCCATTAGAGAAATCGTTCAATAATTAACATATCTCGTAATTTTATTAACATTTCTATTGCTCACTGAATTTTTATTTTTTTGCTTATTTCCACGAGATTTGAGGTCGAATAAATTAGTCCTTTTTGTTATGCAGAACCTTGCCGTGAGGCTGAAAATTAATCGTATCAATTACCTTGTCAAAGATAGAGGTGATGAAGCGGTGACAACTACTGATTTGTAATTGATGTTAATACAATGATTTACACAAGGTGTTTTGAAATATGGAATTACTGATACACTATCTCAAGTATCTCTTAACATCTCAACTTAGTATGTATATTACCAACCATAATCTATGATTTTGGCTTTTTCCATTTCCAATTATTATTATTTTTGTATGTTTTCTTCTTACCTCTTGTTGCACATTTTCAGTATACTTTTGTGCCCAAAGAAATCTTTTTATTTTTTTTTAATAATTCTATCTTTCTATCAAAGAAGCAATTAAATTTCTTTTGGCAACTGACATTTAAGATTAGAACATTGTAATGAAGATTCCCATCAGTTTCCCTTTTCAAGAATTAAACTAAAAAAATAGTAACATTGGTTTCTTTAAAGACAATAGTCGTCCCCTTGTTGTACAATAGACCGTTTAAAAATAATCTCAAAATTTCCATATCTTCTGTAACAAAATTTTTTTTTTGGCTTCTATCTTACAAGTTCGCATTCTTAACAAGTAAACTTATTGTTTCTAGATATAATGCTTTTGACATTTCTCCTCACTCACCAGTTAATTGATTAGAATTTGACATCGAGTGTTATTCCAGTTCAACTCTGGTAAAAGCAAATGATATAAACTTCTTTTTTTAGCTTCTACCTTTGTAATGCAACCAAATCAGGTAATATCTTTTCTTTTCTAATCTTTATCCTCGCAACTGTTCATTACTAAACCTGTTTTGATTTCGCACCCAAAATGGATATCGATATATGCAACAAACAACATAAAATCTGTACTATATACAAGAATAGCAACCACATGCCGGAACGCATACCTCAAGTTTGTGTATAATGTTAATATTTCTCGATTTGATTTGTTTGTAAATATCAAAAGAACACTAATGCAGCAAATTGTAAATATCATTTGGCATGGCCAAATTTTGATACATAAATACATATTTATCTCATTGAACCGTCTTTCACGACTGAAAAGAACTCATAAAAAGTTCTTGCTAAGTTTAACAACCCTAGCATTCTTCAATAGTTGAATAATTATCTAATTATCCAATTAGCTACAAACATCTATATCTTCCATTTCAACTTTCTGTAAGAAAAGTGAAAAAAAGTATCCAAGGTTTATTCATCGGGTGAACTTTTCACACTTGGACATAGTATAACATACTAGAAGAACTACTTTCCGAATATTTCAATATTTTGGTAAGCATTTATTAAAGCATCAATAGAATTAGCATTGTTAGCGTTAAGTGTTGATCACTCCTACCTGACTTGATATACATTTTGACGAGAGATCGATTAAACATTTGATAGAATTTTTATTAAAAGAGTCATACATCTAATTGACAACTAATCATGTCATACGCCCGTACTCCTCAGGTACAGCCTTTACAACCACTTAATAATGGACAACTCAACAGAGCCAATAATCTCACACCAGTGAAACCAAGACTTTCTACAAAGGAAAATAATGCTCCAACCACTACAACTACTACAGGGAATATTGGTACTGCTGGGAATATTGGAACTACTGCTGGACAAGAAAAGCAACAAAGAAAGAAGAAAGAAAAATTGTCTCAATTATGTAAGACTCCTCCTTCTATTGTTAGAACCAGAAACGGTAGAGATTATCGTAGAGGCACTTTTCTCGGAGAGGGTGGATTTGCTAGATGTTTTCAAATGAAAGATGCTCTGGGTCAAATATTTGCTGCCAAAACAGTAGCTAAAGCGTCTATTAAAAATGAAAAAACAAAGACTAAACTTTTACTGGAAATTAAAATTCATAAATCTTTAAAACATGCAAATATTGTTAATTTTGTTGATTGTTTTGAAGATGATGTCAATGTTTATATTTTGCTTGAAATTTGTCCAAATCAATCTTTAATGGAATTATTAAAAACCAGAAAAAGAGTCAGTGAACCAGAAGTTAGATTATTTATGGTCCAAATTGTTGGAGCAATTAAATATTTACATTCTAGAAGAGTTATACACAGAGATTTGAAATTGGGTAACATTTTCTTCGATCCACAAATGAATTTGAAAATTGGTGATTTCGGTTTAGCCAGTGTTTTACCACCTGGAGATTCTAAGAAATATACAATTTGTGGTACTCCAAACTATATTGCTCCAGAAGTATTAGGTGGAAAGCAAGTAGGTCATAGTTTTGAAGTTGATATTTGGGCCATTGGAATCATGATGTATGCATTGATTGTTGGTAAACCACCATTCCAAGCCAAAGATGTTCAAGTTATCTATGAAAGAATTAAAACCACTGATTACAATTTCCCACCAGACAAGCCTATTTCCCCGGAAGCCAAGGAATTAATTCAAGATCTTTTAAGTTTAAACCCATTACATAGACCTACCATCGATGAAATCTTACTGTACGATTGGTTCAAAGGTCCATTTCCTGACAAAACTCTTGAAACTAGTTTGAGTTTTACTCCTCCTGGTTTATATGAGATTCCTCATTCTCAGCTGGCAGTTAATTTTACTAATGCTAAAGCTAGTGCTGGAATTTATACCCCAAAGAGCAAAAATCCAGTGGAAATATTAAGATCAGATTTACAATCCGAGCAACCAAGAGCAATGTTACCACAATCATTGTCTCCAGGGGATACTAAAGATAAATATCAAGAAGTAGATCCTAAAAAATTAGATGGTATTAGACCAACTCGAAGAGTTAATTTCAGTGCAACTTATTCTACTACAATTAAGAGATTAAATCAAATTTGCTTTGAAACATTCCAAAATATGAGAAAATTAGAATATTCCAAATACGAAATGGTTGATACCATGCAATTACCAAGTTGTGAAAACCCAACTTTGATCAGTAAATGGGTTGATTATCTGAACAAATATGGATTTTCATATCAATTAAGCACTGACGATATTGGAGTTTTATTTAACGATGAAAATACAATTTTAAGATTGCATAATTCTGACAAGTTTTTGGAATTGATTTATCATGAAAGTGAGGGTTGGTCTTGTATAGAGAACTCGTCTTCTCATCCACCAACTCAAGCTAAGAAACAACTTGAAATAGTAGATTTCTTTGCTAAATATATGAACAGCAATTTATCCAATGTTAGTTCTAATGAAGATAGAAAAGAAGTTGTTTTCTTGAGACGTTATACCAGAACTTCTGATTATATTATGTTTGAAATGACTAATGGTAATTTCCAATTCAATTTTAAAGATCATCATAAAATTTGCATTTCTAAAGGCGGTTTAGCAATTACCCACGTATCGCCTTCTAGAATTATTCAAACGCATCCACTTATGTTCATTTTAAAACAAGGAAATTTCCCAGCTGAAGAAGTTCCAGATTGTCTTGATAAAATTGCTGTTATTAAGGAAGCTATTAAGAAGAAAGCATTTAAAGAATGAATAGAGTAAAAGATGAAAAACCTACCCACAAAATTTGAAATGATTTTGATGTCGCCGGATGAACGATGTATACTATTAACATGATATAAAATAATACAAACTTAAACATATTTATAATTAATGTAGATTTTGCACTTTAACGTGAAAGTTCAATACGAATACAAGCCTTGCCAATTCGCCTTTAGTTCAAATTCATAGAAGTAAATTCGTAGAAGAAAATTAATACAATGGTCATGAGTAATTTTTTATTAATATAGTTTATATATATATATTCATGGCACAATTCTTGTCTAATGACATGCTATAGAACTATCAAATACCTGACTCAACCAGACACCAATACGTTCCACTTTTATTTTTTTCTTTATCTGCTATTATACAAAATCTAGGTACACATCTTGTTTTGATTAAAATGTTGGGTCGAATCTTAGTTTTAAAATTCATCGTCATTGTTGTTTAATAATGACTTAAGGGCCCATTCATCTTTGAATCTAGTTTTAATGACGTCTAATTGAGAAATCAAACCCGTGCAAGCGTTTCTTAATGCATCCCTTGGAGAATAGTTTTCCTCGGTTTGAATTCTAAGCACAAAGTTAGCAAAAAGTGGATGTTCTACCTTATAAGCAGCAAACAAAACCTTTTCATCCTTCAACAATTGAGCTCTTAATAAGTTGGCTAAAGTGTGATCTTCTCTTTCAATTTTGATTAATGCAGCATTCGGAACCTTAGTATCAGGTGTTATTTTTATTTTATCTACACCATCTGGTAAGATGAAAAGCTCAAATCTATCTGGGGCATTCATATCAAAGAATTAGACGTTGTATAACTAATTTTTGAAGTAAATTCAAATTTCAAATTTATGATGGTAATGTGCAGGCGAAAATTGTCCAAAGTGCCAAAACTTTCACTTTTGTACACTACTGATATACCCGAATTCAATTATTTTATTTTTTAAAGTCGATTCTTCGAATTTCTCGGTTTAGGCATTTTTTATTTGTTTTTTTTTGGTTTTTATTATTTTTTCATTAATTTTTTCATTTCTTTGTATTCTACCAATTGATTTTATTTTTTTTCATTAATTGAATTGTGTACCTACCCCCTCGAGCTTCTATACACACTCCAATGTTTTTATTAGCCAGTTCAGAACATTGAATGAAATTGTTTGTGATGAGACCTGTACGTAGTTATCCTACATTTACCCGGATTATCCTGCAGGACCTGTGATTCCTATTTCGACCTGGTTCATCCATATTTCAATTTCTTGCACACTCAATCAAGAATCGTGGAGTCTTATTTCGTTAATTTCGAGTACCTTAACAGTTGGTGAAATTCCATTCCATTTTCCTGAACGGTTCTACTAGCGATTCTTTTTCGATTACTTCCATTCCTAACAAAAGTGTCAGAAAATCTAGGTAACAAGAACAGAAAATTTTGAAGCGATAAGTAACTCTTTCCAGTTTATTAAATCGTTATCCCACCTAATTCAACATCAAAAGCTTTATTTGTTTAGTTGAATAGTTGCAGACCTGTACTATTTCCTTATTTTCTTAATACGATTTCAAAGAAAAGAAGATTTGAACTTTTTAACTTCCCTCTTGTGTTTGACTCCATTCTTTTGTTAATTTAGAAATGGCCAACCCACAAGACCATTGGAACGCTTCACAGCGTCCCCTTACTCAACAATTCAAGTATGTATCCTGCAAGGCTCATGAGTTCATGAACTGTTTGGTTTTATTTTGAGAGCTTCAATTTTGTTGGCTGGATGAAAGGGGGTACCTCACTAGTGCCCACTCATTATTGTTTTTTTTCTTGGGGTTGGAAGTGGTTGAATTACCACGGAAACTTTTGAATAATAACACTAATCTCATTAAGTTTGAGCTGTCAGCATTTGTGCTACTTCAATCTAACCGCTTCTCCACTAAAGTCATTTGACGTCTTTTCACCATTCTTCATTTTTTTTTGAATACTAACATTCTAGCCGCCAACAGGGCCATCCACCGGTACTTCCTCCACCGGCTACACTCGAGTCTGGCCCGCAATCGTTTTATACTTTACCGAGCTTGCCAAGCTTGGCTAATGGTGTAGGACACCCTCAACCTGGTCACACGTTTACGATTCCTTCCATCAATTCGACCAATGATTCACACCCGAATCAGGTATGTACCCTTTTTCGAAGGCTAATAAAATTTCAAATACTAACTCCAGCTTCCTGACCGTCGTCCTTCAGAGCACAATCAACTTCCACCTCCTTCATCGATTGCCTCCGAGACTCAGCAGCAGCATCAACATCAACATCAACATCAACAACAGCAACAACAACAGCAACAACAACAACAGCAGCAGCAACAACAGCAGCAACAGCAACAACAGCAACAACAACAACAACAACAGCAGCAACAACAACAGCAACAACAACAGCAGCAGCAACAACAACAACAACAGCAACAACATCAGCAACAACCACCACCTCAAGTTGTAGCTCAAGGTCAAACCCTGCCTGTTTCCTCTGCCCCTTCAAAGCTTTCTCAGGGTGTGCCTAACAGATCCACTACAACTAGTATCTACAGACCACTTAATGTTAAGGATGCTTTGTCCTACTTGGATCAAGTAAAAATTCAGTTTTACAATCAGGCTGATGTGTATAATAATTTCTTAGACATTATGAAAGACTTCAAGAGTCAAAGCATCGACACGCCAGGTGTCATTGAAAGAGTTCTGACTCTCTTCAGAGGACACCCTAATTTGATTCAAGGATTCAATACTTTCCTTCCACCTGGATATCGTATTGAATGTTCAATGGATCCATCTGATCCAAATCCAATTAGAGTCACCACACCTACTGGTACTACTACAATGTCGTCAGGTACTGTTTACAATCAAAACTGGGGATCCAATGACCAACCAAATTTACCGGAACAAGCACAGCAAGCTCAGGCTTCCCATCCCGGATTTCACCAACAAGCTCCGTTTGGTCAACCAATACAATTTGGTCAACCACCCCAGCTGCAACCACAACAACCACAACCACCACAGGTTGTTTCTGGACCTCAAGATGGTAGCCCTCAACAAGAGGCTGGAGGACAGGTCGAGTTCAATCACGCCATTTCTTATGTGAACAAAATCAAAACTAGATTTGCTAATCAGCCGGATATCTACAAGCAATTTTTAGAGATATTACAAACATATCAAAGAGAACAAAAGCCTATTGGTGAAGTTTATGAACAAGTAACTTTATTGTTTGCTAATTCCCCTGATTTATTAGATGATTTCAAACAATTTCTCCCTGATACTAGAACTCAGAGCTATCAACAACAGCAAGCTGAGGCAGAAAATGGCTATTATCATTCTAACAATGGCTCGCAATTACCACCCGTTGGAAACTTTCAGCCACCAAGTGCTACCAAGGATGTTCCTGATTTTGGTCAACAACCTCTTCAAGTTCAGCAACAGATTCAGCAACAACATCAACAACAATTACCAGCACAGCAACAAATTCCTAAGGAACAGCATGTCGAGTTACAACAACAAGCCCAATACCAAAACAGTTTCCAAACTGTGGACGGAAGGGCTGACGTTCTTCCAGAGAAGAGCGTTGTTGCTGAAGCTTTCAACGGTGGTTATGATTATCTTCCAGAAGCTCAATATTCAGGTGTTCGCTCTTCAGTATCCGGGAAGGGCAAAGAAATTGTCAAAAATGGTACCGTAGTGACGGCATCTAACCCTACTCTTGTTCCAGGTATTCCAGAGCCTATCCCACCATCATTTTCTACTAAACAATCTTCGCTTCAAGAAGAAATCGGGTTTTTTGATAAGGTTAAAAAAGTGTTAGGAAACAAACAAACCTACAATGAATTCTTGAAAGTCTTAAACTTGTTTTCTCAAGATATCATAGACAAAAATACTTTAGTAGAGAGAGTTGAAGCTTTCTTGGGTGATGGGCATTATGAATTATCTCAATGGTTCAAAAACTTTGTCAGCTGGGAAGAAAAACCTCAACATATTGAAAATATTACTTTTAAAAAGCATCAATTGGAATTATCTTTGTGTAAAGCTTACGGTCCATCTTACAGACAATTACCAAAGGCTGAAACATACATGCCATGTTCTGGGAGAGATGAGATGTGTTGGGAGGTCCTTAATGATGAATGGGTGGGCCATCCTACTTGGGCATCAGAAGATTCTGGGTTTATTGCCCATCGTAAAAACCAATATGAAGAAATCTTGTTCAAAATTGAAGAAGAACGTCATGAGTTTGATTATTACATGGAATCTAATTTAAGAACTATTCAAACTTTAGAAACTATTGCCAATAGGATAGCTAACATGACCCCTGAACAAAAAGTAAATTTCAAACTTCCACCAGGTCTTGGTCACACTTCGAGCACTATTTACAAGAAGGTAATTAGAAAAATTTATGATAAAGACAGAGGATTTGAAGTCATTGATGCATTACATGAAAATCCTGCTATTGCTGTTCCAATCGTGTTGAAAAGATTGAAACAAAAGGATGAAGAATGGAAAAGGTCACAGAGAGAATGGAACAAGGTTTGGAGAGAAATGGAACAAAAAGTATTCTTCAAATCTTTGGATCATTTAGGTTTAACTTTTAAGCAAGCTGATAAAAAGTTATTAACCGCAAAACAGTTAGTGAGTGAAATTAGCACAGTCAAGGTTGAACAAACCAATAAAAGATTACACCCTTTGACCCCTCAAGCTCAAGAACAATTAAATTATGAGTTTACCGATAATGAAGTTTTGATGGACATTTTGAAGTTGGCAGATACTTACATTAATAAGTCATCCAATTATTCACTGAGTGATCGTGATAAGTCAACCGTGTTTTTGAAATCTTTTATATCTCTTTTCTTTGGCATTTCTAACGAGGAAATTGAGAAATCTTTGACTTTGAGATCAAGAGAAAGTGCTCAAGAAAGCGAGATAACTACCAATGGCTCCGCCCATGATATTGAATCTATTGAAACAAGTTCTAAAAAGAGATTGCGTGATAACGATCTTTTGAAGGATGTTTTGAAGAAGCAATCACGTTCTAAGAAAGATGAATCTGTCGACTCTCCACAACAACACAGTGATTCAGATGATCAAGAAATTAGTGAGGAAATTGAAAGATCTGGTGAATTATGGATCAAGACCACTTCTAAGAAATTTGCTTTGAGAAACAATATTTCTTTGGAAAAACGATTTAAATACAATTTGTTCTGTAACACAACTGTTTATGTATTTTTCCGTCATTTGAGAACATTATATGAAAGATTTGTTGAAATTAAAGCAATGGATAAGACTGTCTCTGAAGAAATTTCTAGCAGAAAGGTGCCACAATTTGCTAAGGATTTAAATTTGGTTCCTCATCAATTGGAAGATATGAATATTGCTTTAAATGGAAACAAGAATTGTTATCAACAAGTCTTAAGATTGTCAGAAAGATTAATTGAAGGCGAACTTGAGCATCAATGGTTTGAGGAAACTGTTCGCCAAGGTTACAGAAACAAAGCTTATAAACTTTATACTGTTGATAAGGTTGTGCAAGCTATGATTAAGCATATGCATTCTATGATATCTGACCATAAAACTTCAGAGATGATGGTTTTATATGAAAACGACCGTTCTAAACCAACATCAACTGCCAAGGATCAGATTTTATACCGTATGCAAGTGAGGAATTTAATGTCTGCAGATGAAAACATGTTTAAAATTACTTTAGATGAAAGCAATAATCAAGTTAACATCCAATTTGTTGGGCTTGACGATTTGACTATCAATGATCAAAAAAATGCAGAAGAGATGTATAACTACTATGTGACAAGTTATGTGATGTCTCATCCAACGGAAGGTATCCAAGCTTCCAAGATCAACATGCCGTTTTTGAAATCTTTTATAGAAACTGTGGATGAAGATCATTGCGAAGGATTTATTGACGCTGGATTGAAGGTTTCAGTGTGTGAAAATACTTATAGAATCTTTTTCGAACCTGAAACACACGATGAATTTACTTGTAACAATGTTTATCTGAAACCTCAAGGTGACAGTGTTTCCAGGTCTGAGAAACTTGAAAAGTTAAGAGGAATATTAGACGACGAAGAATTTGGATGGAAGCTGGTTGTTGATGAAAACGAAAACATTGAAACTTTGGACAATAGAGTAGAAATACTTTTGAAGGAAGGGTCTGAAGCGTATTTGGAAGAGATAAAGTCAGAAAAGAAGGCTGTTTTAGAAAATGGAGACAAGACTGAAACTGAATCAAAACTGAACAATGAACAATCATCTGGAGCTCGTTCATCTGAAGATCAGGAACCAGAACAAAGCCTGGAAGAAAAAACCAATGAACATCAACTGGCCGCCAAGGTCGAGGAAGGAGTTGATGTTGATTCTACTGTGGTCAATGCAAACAACGACACCACTATTCAACAGGACGGCAATGACACAACTGCTGATGAAGTAACCGTCAACCAGGAAGATACTACAGTGTTTGAAGATGCAAACAGTACTACTGCTGCTTAATACTATCTTTCTTTTCTTTATAATTGTAATACTATGACGATTGAAGTTTAAATATTGTAGCTATATTTATATAGGATTTTTATACTTTATCTTCTCTTGAACATCCCCTCGGCAGCTGCCCTTGCTAATCTCTCAGTTGATATACTATGCGCTAGCTTCTCTCTTTGCTCAAGTCTACGAGCAACAAAAGACTTTTCATCCTTGATGATGAGTATTCTAAGAATAATATCCTCAGCGTCTGTTTGAGCAGATATAGGATCGGACATAGCTTGCTGTGCTTCTTTTTCGGCTCTAGCTCTAGCCTTTGCTGTAGCGTTTGCAGAGATCGTTTTGTTACGGATAATTGTACCAGCGCGACTTATCCCACTAGTTGATTTTTTAGATTGGTCTGAAGTCTCAAAATTGTTTCTATCACGTAATGATTTAACAAACGCGGGTGACAACCGTTCAACCTCGGCAACTAAGTAATCGACGTCATGGTCGTAATAAACAGGTAAAAGAAGCAATGCTTGATATTGCTCATTTTTTAACAGTCTAAGTGGAGGCCCATTTCCGTTATTATGAAAAAAATCAATACACAAATAATTTAACCATGAGAACACAGTTTCAAGTTCCAGATTTGTAAGCAGTTTCCCAAATCCAATTCCAATAGTGCTACTTACATTTGCCATTGCAGACGTAACAGCTGATTGCCAACCACCGGAAATCATAACGTTTGCAGGCGACAAGGTTGATCCAAAATTTGACTGCGAGGTTTTAGCAGTTGCCAACTTGGGTAAAAGGATTTCGTCAGCACTTGAAATAACGACCAACCAAGCAGCTAGCATGACGTTCATTAGCAACTCATTAGATAAGTATTCAGCAAGAATTTTCAAATTAGAATTTAAATAGTCATAAAGAGGAGTCATGGCATTATCAATCTGATCCTGAGTAGGTTTTATATTACCGTTGCTACCACAAATAGATTTCAAGTTAGCTCTTGAAAAGCAAAGATGAATGAATCTTGAAAATTTTTGAACAATCAATTTAATACATCTTTCTTGAGAACGCTTCAAAGCTCGATGGGCTCTACCCATGACAAATATAGCGTCTAGTCTCTCACTTTCCACAGCAACTTCTATTAAAACCCTACCTTGTAAGTCTAAGTCAAGATAAATTTGTTGAGGAAGCCCATCATGTTTGAAATGGCGTGGCTCCAATTGAAGTAATGCTCTTCCGCAAATAGCATGTGTTCCAAATTTTGCATCCCAAACAGTAATTGATATTGTTTTTAACGAGTTAGCAGGAATAGTAAACTCAAATTCTTCATCCCATTCCGGACAGTCAGTATTACTTACTATTCTTGTTTTACCAATGGTTTTCTTGATTTGTGTATCAATCATAGTAATATACAGATTGATATTTGAGCTAGTGGACGATGACGACTTGATATTTTCAGCTGAAACAATTCTTACAGAAAAAACATGACTAGTATAGTTTTTACGAGCCAGTGGATCATGTAATAAAACCACATTAGAAATAGCTTCCGGATCAAGAAATTCTTCAAGCTTGCTCAACTGATTCATCATTGCAGAAAGATTGTTCAAAGCAACACAGGTTTCAGGCTTGAAATTATACGGCTCCTCTAACTCAAGCTTGTTACCCTGAATATTAGATACGACATTTTTAACTTCATCGAACCATCCACTTCCACTTCCTCTTTTTTCAATTTCTTCACCATTTACAGCCTTTTTAATCTCATCTTCATTCAATTCGTTCAAGATTTTATCTGTGATTCGTAAACAATATTTCAATACACCATCAGATATACTTTTGAGCAAAACAGTGTATACTTGCGAAATTTGGTAAACATTTTTCCAGTTAAGACTCTTCAAAATCTTTAAATATTCTTTTATTAATGTAAAAATATCAAGTACAGACGAAGAGAATTTCTTGGAGTCATCATTCAAATCAATTGCTTCAAAATCGTCTCTGTTTATTGCTTCATCTATGATCTGTTTTATCTTTTCTCCACTTTCGTCAACCCACGAACTCAAATACGAGTAAAAGAATTGTTCCAAGTTGAACAGAAATTTTGTTGTGTTAGAAAGTGAAACTTGATCATAAATACTTCTTATTTCGTTAAGTGATTTGTAAGCTTCTATAGCGTCACCATAAGGCAATCGCAAATCTTTTTGTTGTGCATAAAGTTGTATGTGCTTCAAAATGTTTTTGGCATCTGATGCAAACATTCCCGTTATAACAGCAGCCGAAGTTTTGGATACATTCAAAAAACCCAACAATGGAGCTTTATAACGCTTTTGTAACATTTTTATGTCATCAACTATGCTGTCTGAAATATTTAAAATGTGGATCACATTTAAAGTGTTGTCTCGAGGTAAATTACTTAACAAATCAGCATATCTCATCTCTGAAGTTCTCAAAAGTGACTTGGTAAGTTTTTTTTCCCATTTTTTCACTATACCTGTTTCTTCAACCTTAAAAAATAAGCAGTCTGATTCTAAATATTCTCCTAAAAATTGAAGATAAGGAGCAAATTGTGGTTTAGTAGTTTTATTAAAAATACTTGATAATGAATCTTTAATCAGTTGAAAGACTTCATTATAAGTTTGGGTAAGATTTTTAGCCCAAATGTCTTGGTCTTTTGATGACCATTCTCCCTTATCTTCCCATTCCAATTTACCTAATTCCGATATTATTCTCTTAGAATAGTGAAAGATATTGCAAGTCCTTTGGATGTGTATTGCACCCAATTCCTTTGAATTTTGCTCTAGATGGTATGCATCTTTAACGTATCCAACTAAATGAGCTGCTGTATATAAAGAAGTAGCCCGAGTAGGGAAATCAACTCTCCAGAATTTCGAGCACAAGCTTATAAGATTAAGAACTGGTTTACAAAATATCCTTTCTTCGTCGTGATTTTCTTGTTGCTTTTCATATTCAAAGCATTTTTTCAATAAAATTACAAAGAAAGCTCTTGTATGCATGGTTGGTGGTAAAATATAGAAGTCCAGACCCAATGGCAATGTGGGAAGTGTTTTTGTTTGAGTTAGAGGTTGATATCTACTTAGTAAATGAGCACAAGAGGCTTCTTCACGGGATTTCCAAGAATTGTAAAATTGCTTCTCAAGGAAAGAGGATTCTGCAAACTGACCAAGATCTTTACTCAAATAAAACTGAACCTGATTTATGTCCTTTTGTAAAGTAGATTCGTGGGCCAAATCTTTAAATTTGATTATGTCTTGTTGCAACCGAATGGAATCAATGCCAAATACTTCTGAAATTAAACTGACCATTGGCTGCTCCATATCCGATAAACGGAAAGAAGGCTGTAAATATGTAGCCTCACCAGGTGTTAAAGTAGTGAGTGATGACGATGACGTTGAGTTGGATGACGTTTTTGAAAGGGTCAAATTGTTGTTTGTTGGTTTGACACTCTCTTTGTATTCGTTCAATTTGGCAATAATAACTTCACTATTTTTTTCTCTTGTTACCAAGTTAATCAAGATTTGAACAAACACACCAGTTTGTTTGAAAACTATAGTTGGTACTTCATTTGATGGAATACCCATTTTTACCATTTCTTTATTTGACGAAGTAACAAATTTCATTACAAGGTACTCTGGTTTATTAATTCTGCGTGCTTCTACTTTAAAGTTTGGATCAAGTATTTCAGTATAAAGTCTTAATAGAGATCTTCTAGTCATTTCATCAATGTCCTTCCCTTCTCTTTTCATGGCAATAACATTGAGTCGTTTCTCAAGCTGGTCTAGAAGGTTAGAAGGAAGTTTCAAGTCACCAGAAGATGATTCCAAAGAATTGGCACTAGATGAATGAAGGTGATGGCGACCATCACCACTCGAAGCTGATAACTTGGCTTTTATAGGAGTTCTGAATCTGGCTTCGTTTCTATACTCCAATATTAATAATTTAAGAACTGACTCGTACAACTTGGACTGGTCCACGTTATCAAACGAAGAGTCTTCCACTAGCAGCAGCGAAGACGCTATACTCTGGGTTCGTCCTTGGGTCCGGTTCTGGGATTCTTTAAAACGTTCCATGGGGACCAGACTCTCAATAAGAAGGAATACAGAAAGCTTCGCGACCTTTTGGATCAAAGAAAAACAAACCTAAACAGGTCAAGAGTGCGTATTAAGTAAATGGATAGTAGAGCGAAACAAATATTTAGGTGCAAGCCTAAATTTGCAACAAATAAAAGTGAAGTAGGGGGGCTGAACAACAAGGGTTAATGTATATCCCCTCAATTAACAGTGGAATATAAGACACTTGGCTTTAATTTAAATTATCAGAGGGTGTAAGACTTCAATGACTTTGTGAGATATGATTTGTTTAGCTGGATGAAGTTTCTCACTCAATATTAGGTTTAGGTTGGATTTAGTTTTATATCAAGACTCAAAAGACAACATTTTAACCATTTCAAATTTTTGAATAAAGGCTTTACGGGTGAATGTAAATTTATATGAAATTTTATCTCGAGTGTACTTGATTAATACAACTATTGTTTACTCGAATCTCCCAAATTTTTATTAAAATATACTATAATACTATCTAATTTAGGTAAAAATCAATATTAAAAATCTCATGTGTCATGGCCATTAATCCTTATTTTGACCGGAGCGTTCAATGTCAAAGCCTAAATACAATCTTGACAGATGAATTTGAAGAACACTCAAAAACAGTGGTTGATAGTCACTAATGGGTTGTTAAATCGGGTCCCAAAGTTTAGCACGGTTGGTATGTTGTTCGATTAAAATTTCTATTTATTACTTCGTTTAGAATCGAGGAGTTTCGATTGTTAAAAAGTTATTTAATTTCATGGGGTCAACTCTAATTAATTTCTTCACAGTTTATTATCTCTGGGGAAGTTTTTTTTATTATTACACTCAAATTCATAAATTTGACAAGTCTTTTTTTTTTACCCGTTGTGAGAACATAAAGTATGAACTTGATCACAAACATAACCTAGTAATCATAAGGAAAGTATAGCAAAGTTTACGCTTCACTCTCACTCAGTTCAGAATCACTTTGAATAAATGTATTTGTTGATTTTTTGTCGCTTTCATCATCATTTAAATCTACATCCAGTTCGTCACTTTCTGACACCAAATCTTCACTTTTTATCTTCGAAGAATTCGAAGTAGCAGGTTTTTTACCAGAATAACTCTTTTTTAGATCTTCCTCTGATACGTCTTCTTTTTTAAATATATGTTTGGATAAGATTTTGTTCATTTCAAATGCTCCAACCGTTTCTAGATGTTAGTATTTAGTTTTAAAATAGGCTGAAAATTGTGAATACTTACTTTTCTTGAATAATGTCAGTAATTTTTCATCACAAAGGATTTGACGTTTGTCATTGACGTTTTGTAACGAATTGTCTTTAATATAAGTCCATAAAAGTTTAACCACTTGGGGCCTCGAAGCCTTGTCCACCCCGATGACTGACGCCAATTCATAAGAAAGAATCATCTCTTTATTAAAAGGATTATTTTTGTTGGCAGTTTTTTGATTTGACGTTCTTGAAGGGGCAGTAGCTCTTTTGGATTTTACTGTTCTACCTCCTGATCTAGTAACGGGAGTATTGCCAAATGTTTTCAGTAATCTGGCTGCCATAATAGCATCTTGTGCCATCATTTCTTCTCTTTTTTCTTCAAGCTCTTTCTCTTTTAATTTTTGTTCGTCTCTCTCATAATATCTTTTCAATATTACTTCATTGATATGTTTTTTATGAGGTTCTAAATTCACTGTAAAAAGCTCTTGTAAAGCGTTTCTAATCTTTCGTACCGTTATTTGATTTGAGTCTGCAACGCTCAAAATGGCCTATAGTTAGTATGTATATTAATTAAACAAGATGCAAATTGCAAGACTACTTACGTCAATTGTCGGTATATACTCATCGGGAGTATATTCAGACTCCATGGCCGCTAATGTTGTGAAAAATGGAAATGGGTAAACCGTTGATCACAATAAAAATAAATCCATATAAGGTTCCTACTCCTGCATAAGTAGCGAATTAATGGCTTGTTTTGGAAGGGATAGAAGAGAAAGAAAAACCAAAAAAAAAAACAAAAAAAAAAAAAAAAACAGATTGAAAGGTAGTTCACCGATTTAAGTTTGGAAAATTCATACGAATTTGGAGGGGGGTAACAACGCGAGTATGTAAGGTTTCGACCGACATCTAGAAATGCATTAACGGGGTTTTAGTGGTCAAGTGAAATTGTCAGAGTTAAAACGGACTTTTCTTTAATTTCAAAAAAAAATGAACGTGATTGTTTATATATCAAAAACTGTCCCAAAATTTAAGGGGATCTATGTATTGCATTGAGCGAAGTTAAGTTGGCTATTTAGGTAAGTTATAGTGTGAATTCGTAACAGTGCATTTTTGCTCGTTTATTCGTGTCACTTTATTTTTTTTTCAATTTGCAAATTCCTTGTAAATAATTACTCTAATTTTTTGTTATTATTACTTTTAAATATCTAGAGTGATGGGAAATGAAAAAAAAAAAGTATGCTTATACCCAAATTCAGACAAACAAATTAATTTACTCTACAATATTAAACGAAGCTTATTCTTTAGGGTTCTACTGGGATTTTGAATTCCAAATATATATTCTCTTTATTCGATTTCTTTACTATACCTATTTGATTATTAGGCATTGCCCTAAATAATAATGCATGTTAATAGCCCGCTTGAACTCAGGACCTCCTCCCTACAAATAGGATTTAACTGTCTTGATTCTTCAAGTTTCTCTTATGCTGTAATTCATTCTTCTTGATCAACTTCTTTCTTTCTGCTCTTGCAAGAGTTCTTGGATCAACTAATTCATCTTCAGTGTTCTTCACTTTATCAGATACTTCAACCAACCATTGAGAATCAATATCCTTATTTTTACCCTTGTAACCCCACTTAGGAACCCATTCACCAGAAGCTTCATCGAATACCATCTTACCGTCTTTTTGCTTCTTTTGAATACCCTTCTTGTCAGCAAACTTCTCCCATTTGGTCTTTGGCTTTTCTTTCGGTATAGATTTTTCTCTTGGAAGTAAAGTGGTTGGTTCTGGTAATTGAATCAAAGTCATATTGGAGTTTTGTCCAGTAGATGAAGATTCCAGGTTATCAGTAGTAGTTTTAACTGGTAAAGACAATATTTGATTAATCAATAATTGTACATTATCTCTAGTGACTGAAGACAAATAAGCTTCCTTTTGTTGTGGATCCTTCAACTTAGACGCATCCAAAGGATTTGGATCAAAAGTAGCTAAATTACCCAAGTCATAAGTGTTAGGGATAGGCTTATCAACAGTGACTGGCTTGAATTCGTTAGACATGTTTGTTGTATCTAATGAGATGAGTATATAAAAATGCGATGGAGAAGATGAAAAAAGAAAAAAAGCCATGAAAATCTGCCTGAAAATCTCCTGCATAAAAAAAAAAAAACAAGATACATCTCTCAGTCTGCATACAGTCCATGATGCAACCCGTTACAGCCTAGCTTGAAGTGAAGAACGCCAGATCCATATAGATACTAAAGTCATCACTGTTACTGCACTACCTGCAAGTACAATTTGTTTCAAATTTTCAACATCTTCAGTGTCGGGTTCTTGTTCCCATCCTGGAGTGGATAATCGTGGATTTTTAGCTGCTTCCACCAATTGCATAAAAAGTTCATAAATAGAAGTAGACCAAGATGACGATATATGCATTGGAGAGTTTAAAAACAATTCTCTTGTATAATTTTCTGGCTGAACATCTGATCTTTGTTGTTGCTTATCCAAATCTGCCTTCAATGCAGCAAAGACGGAAGGAATTTCATCCAATGATTTGCTGTATTTTTCTCTTAAATCAACCAAATATTGAAATGATTCTGGATCAGATGAATCATAAGCATAGCATACAACATCACATTTATCTAATCTTTTCTTATTTTCAAGCACTGCAGGTTCCAATTCTCCCAATTCTTCAAGTATTAAATAACATTGCTTCCCTCCAGGCAATTCAATATCTTTGACGCATAACTTGGGCTTTATTGTGGGAGAATACAATTCACTGTATGTCCCCCTTAAAAACAGTTCTAACAATGAACTTTTACCACATTTAGGTGCCCCAAGTATAATACAACTGAAAACATTTCTATCATTGACCAGTTGTCTATAAAATTTACCATGCTTTTGTCGTCTTTTTCTTGGTTTAGTAACTTTTAAAGCTTTCACTGAATTGCTTTCATCGTATCCAAGGTAAGCCAAGTATTCCAAAGTAGTTCTATGATTAAGGTATGTAGTTAAATTCCATTGAGCTAACCATCCTTGAAGTGTTATATTGTCCTCTTCATTTCTTACTATTGATAATGGGAATTGTGTCTCTTGCCAGATTTTAGGTATACCAGGTGTGGGTAGAAATAAATTGGATAATTCTTCATCATTCAAACCTCCATCATTATCTCTGTCAAATTTAAGAAATAAATCGACTAAAAATCGGTAACCCAGAGGACCTAATTCAACTGTAGCATTCTGAGGAATATCAAGTTCTGGGTATAAAAATTTGTCTTGCAATGACAAAGAATCTGTATAATGAAAAGCTCTTAAAATACCCCAAATAGTTTCATGCCTTCCCTTTTCTGCGTACATTTTATTCAACAATACAAACCCGTCTTCAGAAACTCCTTGATGGGGTTTACCTTCAATATCAGTCTTTGGAAGGATCAATTTGTTGATGGAAATCAATATGGAATGAAATTTCTCCTTATTGAACTCAGTATTTGAATTCTTGCCAAAACATTTGTAATGTAAGTTTGAAAATTCTTCAAAGTTCAAAAAACCATCTTGATCTTTATCACAAAGTAGAAATATTCTCTTTAATGCAGTAACACAATTGGGTTTTAAATTACCTTCCTTGGAGTCAAAAATCGGACTTATAGGATGTGTAATAGATCTTTCACATAAATAATATGCTTCACTCACATTATAATTTAGTTTAGCACTGCATCGTATACATGCTTCTATCTCCTTAAATTCATTGATTAAGGGTAAAAATTCTTCAGCATTTTGCTGTTTAATGGTGTTTTGTTCAAGAAGATCACTCTTGGCAGCACATATAATAACAGGTAATCCAACCCCCATTGATCTGAACATAGAGAGCCAATGTAACGATATTCTTTCGTAGGTATAATGATTGGAGTAAACTAGCCAAATAGCATCAGCACGTTTCAATTCCTTTTGTAAACTGACAGTATCTGCAGCATTTGTATCTATCAATAAAGTGGTTTTAGGTATAGCCTTCAGGATATTCATCAGACCATTGGGATTGTATAAATCGTTGTTGTCTTGACGCAACTTTCCTCCTTCCGATTCGCTCAGAAAATCATAAACACTATTAAGATAGTCCTCCCTGGAAATGGATACTGGAGGTATAACACTTTGAATGTTTGCAACAAACTTCTCCTTTGCTAAAGCAGTAATGAGGGACAGCTTTCCTACGCCATCATCCCCACAGACTACGATTCTTATAGTATCTCCGGCCATTTAAAAGTAAAACAATTGATATGAAACTATTGGGTTAGCAGATGTAATGTTATTTCAGAATTTGCAGTAAGATATAGAAAGTCAGAAATTTCTTTTGCGATGTGAAATTTCGACTTTGTATGAGTTTAAAGCACTGATATTGATTTGTAAGTAGCAGTTAAATTTCGAGGCAATAAAATCAAAACCAAAATCGAAATATTAAAGAGCATTTTTTGAAAATCATTTTTACTTGTAATTTTCTTTTACTCATAAAATGGTGTTCTTTCGAGTGGCCAAAACCCTGTTTAGAGGTGTCCGATGGTACTCCAGTCTTCCAGAGGGAGACTATGAACGTAAGATCTACGGTATGTTAAAGGACAAGTTCAATCCAAGCGTTTTAGAGGTGCAAGATGTGCTGGGAGGTTGCGGGTCAATGTTTGCAATTAAAGTGGAGTCTACAGATTTCAAAGGCAAACCGATGATAAAACAACACAGAATGGTGAATGAAGTTTTGAAAGATGAGATTTCTAAATGGCATGGCATTCAATTAAAGACAAAAGGTGTGTAAATAGGTATTAAATATAACTTTAATTCGAAATTGATTGTAGATGGGAAAATAATGGAAGAAGTTAATATAGATTTCTTTTCTATGAACTTTTTGTGACTCTTAATAATTCATAAACCGAAGTTAAAATCTACAAGTAAAATTACTGTAAGGATGTTTAACGATTAGTTAGAATGACCCTGTAAGCATGAAAACTCTATCCCATTATATAGGTGTTTTAGTTGCCTTATAATGATTACTAAAAGTCGCATTATATTGGCCAACACTCTAACTGAAATTCTGTACACAAATTTGCAAATCATAGGCATACACGACATTATAACAAAATCTATACGTTAATATTTATTGTTGGATTCAATATTTTTTCAATGTACTACAATTTGTTTTTACTATCAATCTTTATTAATCGTCTATTCTACAACTTCTTCCTTTTCTTCAATGATGACTTCCTTGATTTCTTCAATGATTTCAACTTCTTCAACCTTCTTAACTTCACCACTCTTAGCGTACTTGGATCTGTAAATCTTCCATTCTTCCAAAAGCTTTCTTCTTAACAAGATAGCTTCTCTGGTGGCTGCATCAGCTTCCATAGCATCACTTTCATCAAATTGAGCACTGTATTCTCTCAACTTCAGTCTGACCTTCTTTCTGTCTGCAGCATTTAATAATGAAGCAGGTCTTGGTCTCCAAATAAATTCCTTGAATTGATCAATAGATTCATCTCTTAAAATATTACCAGTGAATTCATAAATCTTGAAACCATTCTCCATGGTATGCAACCAAATGGAAGACCATGCGGCAACAAAACGACCAGATGGGTCCCAGGCTAATTGAGTCATACCTGAAAATCTCTCAGCTCTCATCAACTTAACATTACCGTCGACCTTCTTTCTGGTCTTGGTGCTTTCAACAGAACCATCTTCTTCGTAAGAAACATCATAAAATTCAAGTTCACCGTTGTTCTTGGCAATAGTAGCAACAACAGCATATCTACCCTTTGGAGACCACAGAATGGTGTTCAGATGCTTGTCTGTGAAACTGTTGATCAAGACATACTTGGAAGTAGTAGAAGTAGAATTCTTCTTAGTTTGGATTTCTGGACCGTAGAAAGAAATGACGTTCTTTGGAATGGCACTATTTGGTGGTCCATCGTCAGCTCTACTAATAGTGATAAATCGTTCAGATTTTGGTTCCCAAGCAAAGTTGTAAATAACTTCCTTCATTTCCAACTTTTCAACAGGAATATCTTTTTCAGCAAGTCTGAAAAATTCCAAGTTGGAGAAAAATGTCTTTTTAGACTTGGTGTGACGGTCAACCTTAACACAAAGAAATTTACCTTCATCTTGCCAATGCATTTTACAATCTGAAACTTGGAACAAATTCATAGTTCTAATAACAGTCTTGGAAGGAATTTGCATAAGAGCAACTCTTGCGGTTTGATTGGTAGATTCTGGAGTCCAATAAGATAAAACATGTTGAGGTTCTGCAGACTTTGGACCGGCTAAGTGAACAGCAGCTGGAGCCCATTCAAAATCAACAATATCTTCGATCTTAACCAATTTCTTGTCTAACAATTGGAAGGTGGAAGTTTCGTAAATAGCCAATGCGCCTGGACCTTGACGAGCACAGTATTTGTCATCATAAGACCACTTAACTAAGGGCCATGGCATTTCCTTTTGACCTTCTAAATGAGGTGGAAGAGCAAAAGTACGAGATGGCTCACCAGTCTTTAAATCCCAAATAACTAATTTGTGGCCAATACTTTCTGGCCCGAATGGGAAAAAAGCTTCTTCTTGTGGGGTTTGAGGAGCTTCAATAGCAGCTGGAGATAAAGTTACCATATAGTTTTCATTCGGAGAGAAATCGACCAATCTAACTTGATTGTGAATAAATTTCTTGAAACTGTCGAAGTTTGGACCACCCCAAGATTGAACACCTTGAGGATGAATGGAGAAAAAGTAAGAACCCTTAGGAGAAAATTTGGCATAGGTACTAGTGAAACCCTTTCTTGGTTCAATAACGGGTTCTGGATCAGACTTTCTTTTATTCCAGTAAACACCAACGGTTTCAGAGAAGTGTTGAGCGTATTGATCACGCCCTTGTTCATCTTGCAACCAAGATCTGATATATCCAACATCCTTGAAGTCTTCAACTTGTGGTTCAACGAATTCTTCTGGGATATCACCAGCTCCATATCTTTCGATATCGCTTAATTTATTGACTAATAATCTGTGCTTTTGATCCAACTTCTTTCCGTTTAATTGCTTAATAGCAGCATCGGCTTGATCAGCTCTCTTAAATTGAACAAAAAGAAATCCCTTGGACATACCATTTTCTAATGGCATGTGAATACCTTCATCGCCTTCAACGACTTCTCCAACGGTGTTGAAAAGTTTACGCAAAACCTTGCTCAAAATTGGAATTTTGGCTTCTGGGGCAACTGGAGCCCCGTCAACTACAACATAGTTGTCAAGTCCAAAGTCAGCACTAACGCTGTACTTCTTCTCAAGATCGGAAAAGTCAATATCGTCGAGATTGATCTCTTTTTCAAGGTCTGAATAGTCGGACATGTTTGATGATGAAAAAATTTTTTTTTTGCAAACTTTAAAGTTTTCCAGGGTGGGCGCAACGTTATGCAGGAGTGTCCTCTTGTGATGTTTAAACAGTAAAACATTTTTTACGCGAATAGAAAAATAGAAGGGTAAATAGTGCAACATTTACAAACAATTAGTACCTTATTCTATGCATTTAACTATCTATTATACAACTAATGTTCAATTAGTCTATTTAACTCATTTCTAAGTTTTTGATTTTCAGATTCAAGTTCTTTAACTCTTTTCTGGAGGGCTTTATTATCGTAAACCCTTGCTTCTCTCTCTGCTTTCCATCGGTTAGTTAATTCTTCAACTCGTAGTTTACTTCGAGGTGAATTGATTTCCTTGGTATCTTCTTCTGTTGTCAACGAGTCATTAATTTCTGTTAATTGGTTAATTCGTTTCTGAAGTTTATCTACATAATCGTTTGTTTTCCTAGTCTCTTCGCCATCTTTCAACAATAATTTAACATGATCGTGAACTATAATATCGACTGCTCTAGTAAAATATTCAAGAACAGATTTGTGATTTTGGATTAATTTTTTCAGCTCATTATGGGTGAAATTCTTGGGAGCTGTTTCTACTAATCTTTTACTTAACCAATCAATTTTTTGTTTGGGATCTTTCAATGATACGTCGTCTGCAATTTTTTCAAAAGAAGTTAAAAATCTAGCAAATATTTGAACATCGATACTTAAAAATTCATTAAATTGATATTCCATTATGTTAAGTTTTTTAAGTAAACTGTCTTTGGATTCATTATTATTTTTAGCAACAGTTAAAAATGTTACTTTTTCGTTTAGGTTTAAAACGTTGTTTTGTAAAGCAATTTTATCATTAGTTAAAGATTCAACAGAATATGTTAATCTGATTTTTTCAGCTGAAAGTATTCTCTGTTTTTCAATTGCAATCTCTAAATCATGTTGCAACTTTTCAAACTTCAATTTATCTGATCTTAATTGAATTACCTCCTGCTTTTTATTTTGTAATTGATTAGTTAATGAGACAATTGTTTTCGAACTTTCTCGTTTCAACTTATCATATTTATCAGTTGCTTGGCTCAAGCGTTCTCTTATATCTGGTTGGTTGTTTATAAAACCATGTCTAGAATTATGATGTGAATCAGATACATTTCCAGAATGTATTTCCAGTTCTTCTTTCAAATTATCTACTTCAACTTGAAGTCGTTCAATAACTTTTTGATATTCTCCAAGTTTCAAATCAACTGATCTATTAGTTTCCATTAATCTTTGATTTTCTAGCTTTATGTGCTCAATATTGTCTTCGTTTAAGAATGGCGAGAGTTTATTCAATTCAATGGTTTCTGCAAGACAATTAAATTTGATGAGAATTTCCTGATAATTATTCTTCAATTGCTGAGAAACATGGATTTCTCTTTTTAATTCTTGTTCAAGTATAGAATTTCTTTGAATGTAATTCATGACTTCCGAATTCAAGGTTTGTACTGTTTTGGTAACATGTCCTATTGCCAGAGGTTCTCTTTGAAATTCAACTGATGAAGTTAAAGGTGGCAGTGGGTATAATTTTGAACATGATATTTCCATTTCTTCTTTAATTATATTAAGTTTAGTAACAAAATTTTCATGTGAAGGTTGTTCGAATTGTAATATACCTTTGATTTTTGTTGCCAACTCAGGAGAACTTGGATTAAGTAAAATGATTTGAAGAATTTCATCTAAAATTGTAGACCATTCATTTTTTTTGTCTTCGCTCTCTTTCAATTGATTTTCTTTACTATGGATATCACTTTCAAAAGATTCCAAACTAGCGTATAAGTCTTCATTTAATTTACAAATATCTTGGTATTCTACCTTCAATTTTTCCATTTCTTTCTCCCTTTTATTTTCCTCTAAAAATAGCTGATTAAAATCAATTTCCTCTGAATTTTGCAGAAGGATTCTTTGAATAAATGTTTTCAATAGTCTGATTTCAATTTTGAATCCCACAATCTGCTTGTTTAAATCTTCAATTCTGGCACCACCATTGGAGCTATGGCCCGTTTCATGTGGTAAAGAAGTCTCACTTGGAGTGAATAATTTATTTGATCTAAAATTTCTCCAGGGTGTAGAGGAACTTTTCCACGATTTTTTAGATATATCACTTATCACATCAAGTTCGTCTAGCTGGTTTATAGTCTCATTAAATGATGATTCTTTGTAAATGACATTATTGGACAAATCGTCTTGCTTATTGTTCGATTTGTCTTCAGGTTGGGGTGATGATAAAGAATTGTAGTTTTGAAACTTAATCTCTGGGATGTCAGGTTGCAGAACAAAAGGACTGGAATTAACCGAAAGACTAGATAATGAGTTCATGGACAGATGACGTGAATTGAGATTGTTTGGTAACTTATTGTTATCAAACTTGTTAATGGAGCTGTTTGTATAAGATTCAGAGTGTGTTAAATCGTAGTTATGTGAAGTAGCAGATTTTTCGTGCTCACCAATTTCTAAAGAAAGAGGTGCTAAGTGATTTGCAAGCCCTTCAATCTCTATTGACTTACTTGTCATATTTTGCAGATTTTCATCCCCCAGATCTATTTGTTCTTCATTGTCTAAATTAGGAGATGAATGGATTGAATTGGCGCTTTTAAGCAGCAGAACATCTTTGAAAGAACTTTCGTTGAGCAGACAAGAGTGCAGAGATATGGCACCCAAGTTATTCAATGAAGCTTCCAAATTACTAGATGAAGAAAATGAATTGTGTGTGTCTGATATGTTATGTTCTTGTATAATTGAATGCTCGTCTTTGTGTGACTCGTTAGTTTCAGACATATGAGACATGTTTTCCTTTCCTAATGAGGACTCAATGTCTGAACTTTGAGAAAGGCTTACGGAAGTGTCTCTTAGCAGGAACCCATCTTCGTTTACCCCGTTTTCCAGTATATTCTGGCCATTTACACTCTCTTCCATTACCAAACAAGCACCAAACAAAGGATAAACCAAATCAAAATAAATACGGTATTGTGCAGGACGACTAACCCATGTATCTGTCGTGTATAAAGTTGTAAAAAAATAATTTACAAGAAATTAGAATGTTGATTATTTAAGCCATTCAATGTATCAAAGTTTAAATTGTAATGGTCAATGAATATTGATGAATTAAAACTTTTCACTTGTATTTGATTATTATAGTTTACCTAAAATTGTTTGAATGATTAGTTTCTTTTTTCCATCAATTTAACTGATATTCTTTTGATTTTTAATATATTTACGAGGGCAACCTACCAATGTAATATAAATAAGAGTACAAATCATGAACGAGAATTTTTATATTGAATTGATAAATCTTGTTCTATTCATTATCGTGTCTACTCTTCCATTTCTTCATCTTCAGCATCATCCTCTTCTTCTCTTGCAAGTCTGATCGCTTCTTCTAACAATTCTTTTGGAACTTCTTCATGTTTGTTACCAGTTTCAGCGCATACCCAAGTGATTTCTAATTCGTAATCTTTATCCTTGTTATCTTCATGAGCAGCTTCAATGATTCTGGCAGCAGTATTGATGGCTTCCTTGACAGTAAGTTCTTCAAAATTGAGCTTTTCCAATTCACTCTTGGCAGTTTGACGTCCTTTACCAGTGGCGGCACCAGTATAACCCCAACAAGTTCCACTTGGTTCAATCATGTATAAATGAGGACCATTGGCATCAACACCACCCACAATTCCAACAATTCCAAAAGGTCTAACCGAGTTGTAACAAGTATAATTTTGCACATATATTCCTAATCTGTCCATTAAATGGGGTACAGAAATTGGCTCCTTGTATACATTTTTAAATTGTTGAGCTTCATCACGGCCACGATTGACAAAATGACGACCGTCAGGGAGCAATCCCAGATATGCAACTCCTATGTGTCTATCAATTGTTTGAATTCTCTTGTTACGTCCAGGGACAAGTAATTTAGAATTGATAATCTTTTCAACTGCTAAAACAACACCATCTTTACATTTAATACCTATAGAAGTTCCTCCGTTTTCAACCGCTTTCATTGCGTACTCCACTTGGAAGTTACGTCCATCAGGAGAGAACACACTATTCAGCAAATCGTACCCAGTTCCGATAGATGTCATTTGCCACTGTTAGTTAAAGAAAGTAGAAATCAAATAATATGTGTGCAGGGGCGCGAACACGACGAAGATTTGGAGCTGGTGCAGTATTAGCTTGTATGTCATACCAATAAGCATTTTTTGACAGTTTAATTTTTGGTTTTCAATGCGATTATTTCGATTTGAGATTTTGAAGCTACAAATAATCATTAATATGGCAGTTGAATTTAAATGGCCATGGTTAGGTATTATTGTATGTATGAAACTGAAGATAGACGCGTTTCTAGAGCTTTAAATGTTTGCTCTCAACAAAGCAGCTAGTATAGTTGGGTTTTCTCAAAGATAAGCTGAATAATGAAATTATTGATATTAAACTCTTAAAAGTTCTTTTTTTTTTATGACAGAGCTTTTGCAAGTTCAAAATATCAAGTTTTGGGTTGTAACTTCATTGTGGATGATAATTTTACTAACTTTTAGATTCCATGCATTGTAATCCTGATAATTGGGTATGGGTCGCATTTTTTCGTACTCAAGAATCATGTTAGTCCCGAGGAACAGATCATCTTTCAAATAGGACTTCTGGTTCTTTGGTTGAGTTATTACTTGGCAATTATTCTTCCTCCTGGATCTCCAAGCTCCAACTTTGAACCTAAAGTTGGCGAATGGCGTAAATGGTGTAAAAAATGCAAAATTTACAAGCCTGAAAGGTCACATCATTGCAAAACATGTAATGTGTGTGTACTACAAATGGATCATCATTGCCCATGGACTAATAATTGTGTTGGGTACTGTAATTACACACATTTTATTAGATTTGTAATTTGGATTTTAATATGTACAACATATGTTGCAGTAAGATTAAGTGAAAGAGCAATTTCATACTATAATGAATCGTCTCTCCCTTCTTACCTTATTCGGAAATCGGAGCTCGTTGCTGTGATCGTTCTTCTACCAACTGACCTTTTTGTGATTCTTAGTATTGTGATCCTTTTTGTACGCTGTTTAATTAATGCAGTGTATCGGGGTATGACGCAGATTGAAGTATGGGAATGGGAAAGAATTGAAAACCAAATGAATTCAGGTAGAATCTGGCCTCAAATTCAACATAATTACCAACTTTTGCATAATGAAAAACTACCTAACTTGGTTTCTTGGTCTGGCGAACCTATGGATGGTGATGAACCTTGGTCTACTTTTACTATGGATGATTTAATTTTCCCTTACGATTTAGGCATTTGGGGCAATTTTGTCGCCATTTCAGGTACATCAAATGTGATATCCTGGGTTATACCTTGGGTATCACCATCAAGCATTCGAGGTGAATCACCCAGAAAATCTAGAGAGTGGATAGAAGAAGATCAATTACATATACCTTGGCCATTAGATGGAGGACACCAAGAACCATTTGAAGAGCCTGAAGTTGAATTGGAGCTGATGAGTCAACCCGAAGCAATTAGGTATCTTCGCAAAATAAGTGACCCTCGTCGAACTTTGAAGAGAAAGGAGTGGATGAATGATTTAGGTGAAACTCTAGGTGATTTTGGAGTAGATTTGGATGCAGAAGATGAGGAAAATGATCAATTGATACCTAAATCCACTGAATCTGGTAATTCAAGTAATACCTAGCTTGCATTAACTGACTTTTGAATTATTGTAAACTTGAAAAATGGAACGTTGGATTTGATACAAGTGTTAATTAGTTTATCAGAAAGGTAAGTAATGTCGACCTGAATGGAATTTCGAAAATTATAAATAAGTTCGTCAAGTCGGTAATTTGATGTGTTCTTCATAATATCTTGAATAATAATGAAGTTTAACTCTGCTCTTACCATTTTTACGGCTGCTGCAGTACTTGAATATGTTGCAGCATTCCCAATTGATAAACGTGAACTTGACGGTCATAAGACTGATTTCAACAACAATGTTCACTATTTTGCTCGTTCTGAAATAAGAGAATTGATGGATGAATCAGATCAGAATAAGAAAAGATCTTCCAAGTCTGATATTACTTTCCAAGGAGATGTTGAAAATGCTGGAAATGTTTACATTGATGAGGAAGCTGAGAAATCTGCAAACTTACATCGTAGATTTTGTTGTCCCATGAACATGATGAAAGGTAATGATAGCCACGATGACGATTGTGACGGAAAGAAGAAGAGAACCTTTTGCTGTCCAATGAACATGATGAAGGGAAACGACAAACATGATGACGATTGTGACGGAAAGAAGAAGAGAACCTTTTGCTGTCCAATGAACATGATGAAGGGAAACGACAAACATGATGACGATTGTGACGGAAAGAAGAAGAGAACCTTTTGCTGTCCAATGAATATGATCAAGGGAAAGGGACACGATGATGAATGTGATAAGTCTACAAAGACTTCCAAGACCACTGACTGTGATAAATCCACCAAGACCACTGCAACTCTGACAAAGACCAGTGATTGTGAAGAGACCACTTTGTCTACATCTACTATTGTTGAAACTATTCACGCCAGTGCTACTTCTCAGGCTCAAAATAGTAAAAGAACCTTTTGCTGTCCAATGAACATGATGAAGGGAAATAATAAACATGATGACGATTGTGACGGAAAGAAGAAGAGAACCTTTTGCTGTCCAATGAATATGATCAAGGGAAAGGGACACGATGATGAATGTGATAAGTCTACAAAGACTTCCAAGACCACTGACTGTGATAAATCCACCAAGACCACTGCAACTCTGACAAAGACCAGTGATTGTGAAGAGACCACTTTGTCTACATCTACTATTGTTGAAACTATTCACGCCAGTGCTACTTCTCAGGCTCAAAATAGTAAAAGAACCTTTTGCTGTCCAATGAACATGATGAAGGGAAATAATAAACATGATGACGATTGTGACGGAAAGAAGAAGAGAACCTTTTGCTGTCCAATGAACATGATGAAGGGAAACGACAAACATGATGACGATTGTGACGGAAAGAAGAAGAGAACCTTTTGCTGTCCAATGAACATGATGAAGGGAAACGACAAACATGATGACGATTGTGACGGAAAGAAGAAGAGAACCTTTTGCTGTCCAATGAACATGATGAAGGGAAATAATAAACATGATAATGATTGTGACAACAAAAAACGTGGCTATATCATTGACACCAGGACAGGTGATGAATCAATCGAAGAACCAAACAGTGATGAATCCAGCTCAAAGCTTGTCAGAACTTTGGAGACTTTACTTGGACAATATACGTATAAGAGACATGCAACTGAACATGATAGCAAATATGACTGGGATGAAAATTACCAAAACAATGGATACAGTACTAGTTCTGATAAAGATTGTAATCCTAAGGAAAAAGATCATCATCAATAAGTTGAAGTTGATTTGAGTTTGTCTCTAAATGAAGTTTACCCTACAAACTAGAATTGAAAAATGAATATTGATAAAATGATAATTATAAAGGAAAAAGAGAAATTCTAGTGATGGTTTATATAGCAGGTTACCTGTACAATAATTGATGTTTTTTATTTCTCAATGTAAGTAAAATAATAAGAATTGCAATCAATTGATTATCTTAGCTTTACTGCGGCATTTGCTTGAACTGCAAAATGATGGCTCACAATTAATAATAAATGCGAAATGTTGCAACTTCCTTTGTCTCCTCTGCCGGGTTCCAAAGATGAAAAAATAAAACAGCTCGTTTCTCAAATCTCGTAACCGTGACAAATTATTATCTAATAGCTTTTCTTGTAGATTGGAAGTATAAATTTTGTAACTTTGATAAACTATGGTGAGTTAACGTAAGAACGCCACAGTTGGTACTACATCTTAAGCACGTGAGCTGTCAGCCTCTCTTTGTTTGACAATATGTTTATCAACGCTTGATCAATTCATCTTTTGTATTCTATTTTTTTTTTTGACTTTTGTCCCTATCCATAATTAATGTGAAAATCTCACTTCACGTGCCTTTGAATCATTTCGGACAAGTATGGCGGGTTGCCCAATTGCATTTATAAAACGGGCTGTAGGTCTGAAGATCTCAGAATTTTTCAATTAAATTAGTTCTCTTTTACAATGGCTGAAAACAAAACCTCTTTACGTTTGGGTTCCACTGCTCCAGATTTCCAATCTGAATCTTCCAACGGTCCAATTTCTTTTCACGAATACATTGGTGATTCATGGGCTGTTTTATTTTCTCACCCAGATGATTTCACCCCAGTTTGTACTACTGAATTAGGTGCTTTTGCTAAGCTCGAACCAGAATTCACCAAGAGAGGTGTTAAGTTAATTGGTTTATCTGCCAATGGTACTGAATCCCACAAGGCTTGGATTAGAGACATTGATGAAATTACCGGTTCTAAGTTGAACTTCCCAATCATTGCTGACTCTGAAAGAAAGGTTGCTCACTTATACGATATGATTGATTACCAAGATGCCACTAATGTTGATGACAAGGGTGTTCAATTCACCATCAGATCTGTTTTCATTATTGACCCAAAGAAGAAGATTAGATTAATCTTAGCTTACCCTGCTTCTACTGGTAGAAACACTGCTGAAGTCTTACGTGTCGTTGACTCTCTCCAAACTGGTGATAAGCACAGAATTACTACTCCAATCAACTGGGTTCCAGGTGATGATGTTATCGTCCACCCAACTGTTTCTAACGAAGAAGCTAAGACTTTGTTCCCTAAGTTCAGAATCATCAAGCCATACTTGAGATTGACTCCATTGGATCTTTCTGAACAAAAATAGGTTCAATAATGTGATAATATATGATAAGTAAAAAATATTGTAGGTGAGATTGTACACAAGAAATAGGCTTAATAATTGATATTGGATCATGTCTAGAAATCCTAATTAATTAAGACTCAATTGATTTGAAGCAAGTTAATATGGCTCGATTCATTCAAAAAAGATTGACAGGGGCTCAATTGATGTATAAAAATACATACATGCCAACCAAACGTAAGTAACTGCCATTAATTAAATTTACTCCACACACCCCAAATTTTAATGGTGCGAGATTTAGTCATTACCCACTAATACTAATCAAGCAATATTATAGTTGATAAAATTGATCAACGTAGATACTCCCAGATCCTACATCTAATAATGTTGGCAAAAAAAATATTCTTTCTTCCCCTCCCTCTGCCTTAGTATTGTAGCTCCTTTAAGAATCTTTGTTCGTTCCCAACACACAATTGTTGCCTTAATAATTTTGCACCCTAATCAATTTGACTGCAAACTTAATTCAATTTTTTATTTTTTTATTTTTGTTTTGGACTCATAGACTTTATCATTGCTTCTCTTACTCAGATCAAAACTTTGTTCAACAACACATATTTTGATGATGTCGCTTCGTTCAGGAGGCTTGACCAAATGTATGCCATTAAATATGCCCATTTCTTCCACGGTTCTATTCAAAAAACCGTTTTCTCCCAATTTTCCAGCATCTAGTCCAAAAAGAATACGGCAACAGAGATTGGCAAATTTAGGCTCAACCATCGATACATTGAAGAAGTTGGTGCCACGATTGGTTCAAGAATCTCTTCCTAAGCATTTGATCTCACTGCAAATTGTTCTTCAGTTCTGTCCTGCTCATTTGGATGAAATAAATAGCTACATTCCTGCTATTAAGGGACAAACTCCTTATTATGGAGCTTGCAAAGTGTTACAAGTTGCAGTCACACTGTTGGTAAGTCCTAATGTGAGACTTCATATACAATCTATAAGGCCCATTTTAAGTGGTGAAGATTTTAATAAACACGAATCGAGTTTAATGACTACTTTACCCAATCATTCAACGTTACCTTCCAGTTGCATTCCATATACTGTATACCCAGAAGCCAATAAAGTTCTTGTCAAATGGACTACCAGTCCAATCGGAGGGCATTATAACGAAAATAGAATTATACCCGAAGGTTGGGAAAAAATGGATACTTCTAGATTCAAGCATAAAGGACATTGGCGTGGGGTAATGTCATATTTATCTAATTTTAAAGCCAATTTACAAGACAATAATATGGAGAGAGTCGTTTCTGGGATATTTGTTTTTGAATTGAATGAAGATAATGATCAAATTATAGTTCACACTATTGAAGATATAGATATCTTAGAAAAAACCGAACCTTCAGTTGAAAGGCATCTCACGGTATGTTAAAATAAATCTATATAGAATTGAATTACTTGTATATATGAATACATCTTAAAACTAGTAACAAATTTATATTAATTTTTATCATAAAATCGTGTTTTCAAATATATGATATACGTAACTTCATTAAATCAATTCACCTAAAGTACTTTTGATGCCTTGAACATAATCCTGGACATTGAAATCCTGTGCTAATACAATAACTTCTTTAAATTTCAGCTCAATGCTATTGAATAAATCATTAGATTTTGCATTGTCCTGTTGAAATAATAAATTCAATTCATGAGTCAAATATTCGATTTTTTCGAACCCATTAAGTTCTTTTCCACCTTGTAACTTGACCCATTTCCAAAGCTCAGAATCTACCAGTTCTACCTCCTGTAATTTTTCAACATATGCATTGTCTGATTTTGCTGATTGAGCTGCAAACATGAGTTGCGAACTTACAAGAAGCTGGTTTCGAAGTAATTGGTTGTTTTCATTAACCACTTTAAACATTTGAAGTTGAATTATAAGAAGCATAATGAGGAAGCACAATATGAAATAAAATACTCCTGCAAGATTATTTCTAACAAATTCATTGAATGAGAATAAGGGTTTGGAATTATTTTTAGAGTCAGTGATTAGCACTGATTTAGAACCTTCGATTGTTGTTTCTTTATTAGTGACATCCTGTGCCATTTTGGTTGCCACTTCTTGTTGGTCTTCTATAGAAGTGATTTTCTCTTGTGTAATAATAGTCTCTTCTTCAATCACCTTGTTTAATTTAGTAATCAAATTATCGGTAGCAGCCTTTTGACCACTTGCCGTTTGTTTTTCAATTACACTTTTGATCCATGATCTTCCCGTCCATGCAAGATAATAAGATATTTCTAAATCAGTCTTGTTATCTTCACCCCAAGATAAAACATATCTAGTTTTAACCGAAAATGAGCCTCCCAGTGGAACATCTGGAGTAGACACACTATTGATCACTACTATACTTTCGTTAAAATTCATTCTTTCAACGGTTTCAGTGACTTCACATTTAGTTGACTTCGGTCCAATGGAAAATCCTAACGCTTTTTTGTAATTGTACTTTCTTTCCAATATTTTAGGGTCGTCCTCCAGAGGTTTAAAAATATCAAAAGGCTCTATATCTGAAGCATCATGATCTTTTAAAAATCCAACTTGAAAAGATGTATTCTCAGCTCCAAATAAAATATTGAACACAATTCCTAGCGGAGCATCAATGCTTTCTTTGCAAAGGGTTGTTTCGTTGGCATCCTTCTCGACACTCACTATTGTGGGTGAATGGCTATCAGGTCCCATGTTAACATAAGTGGAAGTTTCTTTGAATTTTCTTACCTTCACAACCATTTCGTTGTTGTAGGTTGATTCATTATCAGATAATCTTTCACCATTTAAAAACGCAGGTGATTTAGCTCGCCCTTCTTCTTCTGAAGAATAATTAGAATCTGTGTCTGGAGGTAAGGATACAATATTTTCCAATTTGTCGTCTCCATCTATAGAATTAATGTATGATTCCATTTCCTTAATTCCATCATTTTCTAAATCTTCATCCAATATTTTATTTGGGTTCATAGAATTATTCATGATCTTTCCAGTTTTGCCTTCCCAAACAGTTTTAATAAAATCAAAAGTCAGATCTCTGGATAAGAAAGAGGCAAAAATATACTTTGTACTCTCGGTTTCAATAGCAATACCATTGGGAAACAATCCTGCTGTACTTTTTTTTTCCATCCAAATAACGTCATCCATTGGTAAGAATAAGTTGGTAACCCATCCCAATAAGTTAGAATTAAAACAAATGTATCCTTCACTCACATATAATCTTCCTTGTAAAAGAATTTCTTTACTGAGAGCACATGAGAAATCATCCATAAGTCGATCAGTCAAATCGATCAGTCTAAATATTTGATGGAAATCAGTGTTTCTTTTCATAGTTGCATACCTATAATTAGTGTCTTTGTACTTTTCTTCCACATAAAGCTTTGTATCAAACTTTTCCTTGGTGAAATCAAACTGGATGCTCCCATCACTTTCAGGCCGTTTGTTACGTCTGTAAGAAATAAATTTAGGACTTAATGCGGAATTGGCATGATCTCCATCTTGAGAGACTACTGGCGATTGGGGATCCAACAGCTGTTGCTGCTGTTCATCGTTTCTATTCAATAATTGTAGCAGGTTCTTGGTACTATCCATGTATGACTTTTTTACCACGGTAACCGATTCATCATGATCTTTCAGCATTGTTGAAGAGGCATCTTCCTTTGTGGTATGAGGATCCAATGGGATGGATTTCATAAACGGCAGTTGTAAGGAGGCGGAGGCTGGAGCACTATGACATTGAGTATCTAAAGATATGTTGGATTGTAACGACGATCCATTGGGCCCAGGTACCGGATTGATATATATGGGATCCAGCTTAGGAACCAGGCCAGGACTGTCCAAGATTTCTGGAGATTGGTCTATGTTTAAGGAAGAGTTAGAACTATCATTGTCAACCAAATCAATTGGAACTCCATTTGTAGAGTCTTCCATTACTGTGGGAAAGGGGGGGTACAGATCAGGCAATCGGTCGTGACAAGCTTCCACAACAGGTCAATCTAAATTTGAAGTTCTTTCCGAGCCAAATATGAACTTATTTGAGTACAACAATGCTTATGGTGAGCAAAAGAATAGATCAAAAATCTATACGAGTTGTACGGTGGGAAGTACGAAAGAGTTGCAAAGAAGAGCAAAAAAAGAATAAGAAAAAAAAAAAAAATGATAAACACTTGGGGTCAGAGAAACCAGCAATCATCAGTGAAATGAGGCAAAAGAAGAAATTAGAACCTAAATTATTAAAGGAAAGTTATGATTTGGGCCCAAAAACATGATTACAATTTTAAAAAGATCTAATTAATCGTTTGTCGTCTATAATCCTACTACTCGTATAACAGTCTAAACTGTTTAAATTGCGTAAGTGTAGGTAATTGATCTATTTTCCTTCTTTATTTTTTTGTGAGTGTAATTTAGTGCTGCGATTTTTTTTTTTTCCTTCAATCCCCAAAACCATGCTTAATCATTACTACTTTTTTCAACTCTTCTGCAGGAGCGATGGGAAAATCCAGTAAAGACAAGAGAGATTTATACTACCGTAGGGCCAAAGAAGAGGGATGGCGGGCTAGGTCTGCGTTTAAGTTGCTTCAGTTGAACGAGCAGTTCCAGCTTTTTGACGGAATAGAGCGTGTGGTTGATCTTTGTGCCGCTCCAGGATCATGGTCGCAAGTGCTCTCCAGAGAATTGAAAAATACAGAAGGAGCCAAGATTGTATCGGTAGATCTTCAACCTATGACACCTATTGATGGAGTGACGACTATTCAAGCTGATATCACTCATCCAAAGACATTACAGAAAATCACCGATATTTTTGGAGGTAAACCAGCCGATTTCATTTGTTCAGATGGTGCACCAGATGTTACAGGTTTACATGATTTAGATGAATATTTACAAGCCCAGCTTATTCTTTCAGCACTTCAACTTTCTACATGTTTATTGAAAACTGGTGGTAATTTTGTAGCCAAGATTTTCCGAGGTAGAGATATAGATTTGATGTATGCTCAACTTGGATATCTTTTCGACCGGGTCGTTTGTGCCAAACCAAGATCTCTGCGTGGTACTTCATTAGAAGCTTTTATTGTATGTCTTGGTTATAGACCTAGACCTGGATGGGTTCCTACATTAGACGCCAAAAAACTGACTGAAGAATTCTTTGAAGGAGCTAATATTGGTAGAGCAGGAAATGTGGAACATTTGGAGTTACCAGATGAAGAAAGATCAATAGCCGAATTTGTGGCATGCGGTAGTCTTACAGACCCTGACAGTGATGCCACTTATAGTTTGGAAGGAGTGGTAGAATCTTTAGACCCAGTTCAAATGCCTACGGCACCACCATATAAAAAGGCTTTGGAAATGAGAAGAAGAGGAGAGTTGAACAGAAAGTAGCATAGATAAATAAAGAGATTTGACTATTTCTTATATCATTATACGGTATATTTATAAATTAATTCAATACATAGTATTAGACTATTTAATCACATCTATTAATTGTCATCTGGCTTTAAAGTTGGGAACAATAAAACTTCTCTGATGGTGTTCAGATCGGTAAGGAACATAGCCAAACGATCAATACCACAACCCCAACCAGCAGTTGGTGGTAAACCATATTCCAAAGCATTACAGAATACTTCATCGACCATTTGTGCTTCATCGTCACCTTGATCCTTTTGTCTGGCTTGTTCTTCAAATCTAGCTCTTTGATCGAATGGATCATTCAATTCAGTGTAAGCGTTACAGATTTCCTTGGTAGCAACGAAAACTTCGAAACGTTCACATAAACCTGGCTTCTTACGATCCTTCTTGGCCAATGGAGACATCATTTGTGGGTGACCAAAAATAAAAGTTGGGTTGAACAGAGCATCTTCAAGTTCACCAACAAGTTTGTCAAGCATACGGGCGTTGGTCAATGGAGGAGAACATTCGATCTTGTTATCCTTCAATAACTTCTTTAAGAATTCACCAGTTTCAGCGGTGTGTAATTCTTCACCTGGAGGGAAAGTGACGTTAAAGATTTTTTCCAATTCTTCGATCATGTTGATTCTCTTCCATGGACGGCTGAAATCAAGAGTCAAAGGCTTACCTTCTGGACCATCTGGATGGTAAGTAACCTTGTAGTCACCAGTGATTTCCTTCACCATTTCGGAAAATAATAATTCAGTGGTGTCCATAAGATCATAAACATCAGCATAAGCTTGATAGAATTCACAAGTGGTGAATTCTGGGTTATGGGTCATATCAATACCTTCATTTCTGAATTGACGTCCAATTTCGTAAACCCTGTCCATACCACCAACAACTAATTCCTTTAAAAATAATTCTGGAGCAATTCTCATGTACATATCCATGTTCAAATCGTTATGGTGAGTAATGAAAGGCTTGGCAGTAGCACCACCAGCAATAACGTTCATCATTGGAGTTTCAACTTCAACGAAATCACGGTTGTCCAAAAACTTACGGATGTAACTGATAATTCTAGAACGAACCTTGAAACGATCTCTAACAGACTCATTCATAATAAGATCCAAATATCTCTTTCTGTATCTAGCTTCTTGATCTTTGAAACCATAACGTTCAGTTGGAAGCATGTGAAGACATGGAGTTAAAAGTTGAACGGCAGTAGCGAAAACAGAAATTTCACCTTCACCACCCTTGGCTGGAGAAGTACGACCTGGGTAACCAGTAATACCAATAATGTCACCTCTTTTCAAATATTCATGCATCTTTTCATACAAACCTTCTTCCTTAACATCTTGAGCTTGAGCCATAATTTGAATTTCAACACCATCTCCCTTGATAGTGTAGAACTTAAGCTTTTGTCCACTTTCACGCTTTCTCATAATACGACCAGTAACCTTAATTTCAGTTTCTGGATGAGTTTCACCTTTAGTTAAACCTTGGAATTTTTCAATGAATTCGGGTAAAGTTAAATTTCTAGAAAATTTGTGTGGGTAAGGGTTAAGAGCAGAAGAATCTTTCAAGTTGGCGTTTCTAAGTTCATCAATTTGAGTAGATCTAATTTCAAAATATTGGTTTGGAGTTAATTCAGAATCATCAGTTTTCTTAACTTTTGGAGCAGTGGCAGCAGCACGAGAAGCCTTTTCAGCTCTCTTGGCATCTAACTGACGTTGCTTTTGACGACGTTTCAATTCGGTCTTGGAAATTTGTTCTCCAGTGACATCGTCAAGGTAGGTCTTTTGAACCTGTTCGGCAACTTTATCAACTTCAGACATTGGGGGTTGACTTTGATTTTTTTCGAAAAAAGCGATGAAAAGTTGATGAGTAACTTTAAAGGAAAAAAAAAAATTATGTGACTGAATTGATAGGCTAAATGGGATTACACGCTAGAATTTTTGATGTTTATCCCGCTTAATCTCAATGGTATTTCATCGACTGTCCTTTATACAATTGAAAAATTTGTTCAACATCAAAGAATGGCTACTAAGGGGTATGTAAAACAGGTATAATAACCTTTAAAGATGTTTTTAGAGGTGACAAAGGCTGTCAGGGATGGCTATGATTGCTTGAAATGTTTTTGGACCGTGGCATAGCGTTGTTGTCTAATATCTATGGGGTTGAAGTAAGAACTATCAACGATGTGATTCGAATAGGTGTCGGATTTGACATTTATCATAGCTATAATGATATATGAAGTTGTTTGGCATACATTAAGAGTTATCTCTAAACGCCCACTTAATCCAAATCATTCCAACTCTTTTTGAATCATTTACAATCATCAGTTGAAGATATTCATCAGTTATTTCTTTTATATTGTATTTACTAACATTCTCAGAAAGACATACCAAGAGCCAACGGCCCATTCCATTGAAATAGAAGCTTCTGCGCTTCTTTCTCTCATTCGTCATACTTCTGAAAACCACCCAGCCCTTTATTCAGGTGCTCTTCTTGGTTTTGAAGACGATGAAGGTAGAGTCGATGTCACTCATTCTTATCCATATCCTTACCCAGATCAATACGAAGGTGGATCCCTTCGTAGTAAGAGTGGAGCCAAGTACCAGCAAGATATTTTGGAACAATTAAAGGATTTAGGTTACGGAATTGATTTCCAAGGTTGGTTTCAACTGACTATCAGTGGTAATTTCGTTACTACTCAATTGGTGGAAGCTTTAGTTCAACAGCAATTGGTCAACAAGAACGCTTTCATTTTGATTCACAACATGGCATCTTTAGGGAAGGAACTTGATATCAAAGCTCTTAGACTCTCAGAAAGTTTTGTTAACACTTATTTGGCAGGTAAATGGAGACTGAAGAATTTGGAAACCAATAGATTACTGTATTTAAACATTTTTGATGAATTGGAAGTTATCATTCACAACCAACAATTGGTTCAATTGTACCTTACTGGAGCTGAAGAAACCCCAATTAAACTGAGTGAATTAGAAGTTTTAAACTTACTGCTGAACCAAAATGCTACTGCTCAATTATTAGATCTGTTATATTCTCAAGTTGACCTGTACAATTATGATCAAAATAACTTCAACTATTATCAAAGACATTTACAAAAAGAAAGTGCTAAAATTCAACAATGGAAACAACAAAGAAAGGGCCAAAATATTGAAAGATCTAAGATTGGTGAACCTGAATTGGACATGAATGAATGGGAAACTCTCTTTAAGCTTCCTGCTGAGCCACTGAGATATCATAATATGTTACACCTGCATGCTATTGATGTTTTGGCTGACGACATTTTGAAAAGATGTGATGAAGAATTAACCAAGAGTTTCTCTATTGAAAGAAAGTTGGTTGGGTCTAAGGATTAGGTTAAAGAAGATTAATACATATTAAAAAGTGCTCACTGTAGATAATTAACCAACGGATCTTTAAACTTTGTATTTTTTTAAAACCATACTTCAAAAAACCATAGAAACGGTTTTAATTGAAATATTGAAATACAAATTGAATCATGTCATAATAAGTTCATGCTTATATATATGGATGACAGTAGATGTCTTTTAAACCCATTTTGTTTACTAAAACTATTTTATTTTTGTGACCAAATAGTGTCAAATTATCATGCAAGGATTTATTTCACCAATCATGTAATCCACGCAAATACAAGTACCTTAAAACCCTTTTTGTAAAATACGTATAGTGTATCTTGTGTGGGCTTGTCTTCCAAATTAAACCCCGAAAACTGATCTCATTAATCGCCGACTATTAACGGGTAAATGGAGCCAATGCTGGGTTTGTCCTTGTAAGCAGAAAAAAAAAAAAAATGAAAGTCTTCCACGTGATGACTTATATATAGTGGAACCTCTTTGCAAACCAAACTGTTTACAATTCAAATAGCATATCATGGCCAAACCTAAGGTAAGTAGATTAGATATGTGAGGGTGTAAACATAATAAACTTGTTCATGTACTTTTATGCAATCAGATTAGCGCCTAGTATATATGAAATTACTGAGACTTTGATAATCCTTATCATCAAATGAAGGATACTTGATCCCTGTATGATTAGAGAGAGTCGTGACGAAATGAAAGCATTATCACACCAGTCTAAACGCCAAATGGAAGCTTTAATGATCTGGAGGATGTTTTCTGAAATGACAATTCTCCAAAAGTGTTATAATACATGTTATTCCCAAGTTTTGATACCCTCGACTCATTTGTTTCTTGAATCACGCCATTAGTCAGATTACTAACATCAACAGTACATACTTCTTGTCCGTCATGGAGAATCAGAAGGAAATTTTGACAAGTCAGTCAATAGATATACACCCAACCATAAAGTGACCTTGACTCAAAAGGGGCATAATCAAGCTGAATCAGCAGCATTGGTTCTCCGTCAATTTTTGGAACAGAAATGCTTCAACACTGAAAATAGACTGCTTTTATTTTATGAACTGCCCTATGCAAGAGCTAGGCAGACATGTGACAGTATTATTGATGGAATAAAAGATATTCCGGGAGTGCAATATCGAGTTCAAGATGAACCAAGAATGAGAGAACAAGATTTTGGAAATTTTCAAAGTGGCCATGAAGAAATGGAGAAAATTTGGGAAGAAAGAGCACATTATGGACATTTCTTTTATAGAATACCTTATGGAGAACTGGCAGCAGATGTTTATGATCGTGTTTCGCTGTTCAATGAGACTTTATGGCGTCAATTCATGCAAGATGATTTCCCCAATGTTCTTGTTTTAGTAACCCATGGCATTTGGGCTCGAGTATTTTTGATGAAATGGTTTAGATGGAGTTATGAAAAATTTGAATCTCTAAGAAACATTCCTAATTGTCAATATTTAATCATGAAGAAAAATGAACATGATAGTTATGAATTAAAGACTCCATTAAAAACTTGGGATGATTTACCGGAAGGAGAAATTGATGAAGAAGTTCAAAAGGAAACTAAAGATGAAATTTGTTTCAATCTGAAAGGAAAAGTCTTAGATCCTGAAGATTTTGATGTAGCTAGTATAATCAAGGCTCAACAACAAGCAGTAAGAATGCAAAGACAAAATGATGTTGAAATAATGAAAAGGTTTAAAGGGTTGAATAAATCAAGGACGGACGGTGTTTGTGAAGCAAGTGAGAAAGAAGAAGGAACAATATAATAGTTGTGGATGTAGTAATTTGTTATTTATTGAAGAAATCTGTGCATATCATTAGAATATAAAACAATAGACAAGTATAATCTAACGTTACAGATAGTTGGACTGATATATTTACTATCAGTCAACTGTAGTATGTGTGCCAAACAGCTTGACATCATAAAAAAGTCAGATTAACATATAAAACTGTCTTCTATTATGTAATGTAAGAGTGTAAGAGGATCGCAACTAAGTTTCATTTATGACCCAGCAGAGTGTATAAAGGTATAATTTATTCTATTCTCTAGAGGTGGTAAGAACACATTCAAAGCGTCAGACCATGCAAAAATAAAAATGATTCTCCAGACTTGCAAGAAACAAAAAAAAAAAATTCAACCCAAATCAATTAGTTCAGTTCAGTAGACCATTCCGCTGATAATAAGGAATCAGAGAACAATTGAACTCAGTTTATTCTTTATGAGACTCAGATATCAAATGGTTCCATTGATATCCTTCAATTACGACATTTCCGTGAAAGATTCCAACTTCCATTCTTCCTCTGGAAGAGCCTCGGAAATACGCACCCCGGAGGCTCGTGATGGTTTGAGACACAAAATCCTTTCATAACCACCCCCCTTATATAAACTCCTCCACATTTCCACAAATTATTTGATTCCAAAGAAATTAATTTATTTCAATAAACTCAATTAAATAACTAATAATGGCCAGAAAATTCTTTGTCGGGGGTAACTTCAAGATGAACGGAACCAAGGAGTCCGTTTCCAAGATCATTGAAAACCTTAATGCTGCTGAACTTCCATCTAACGTTGAAGTTGTCATTGCCCCACCAGCTCCATACTTATCTCTTGCTGTTGGTGAAAACAAGCAAAAGACTGTTGAAGTCTCTGCTCAAAACGTTTTTGACAAGGCCTCTGGTGCTTACACTGGTGAAATTTCTCCAGTTCAAGTTCTTGATTTAGGTGCCAAGTGGACTTTAACCGGTCACTCTGAAAGAAGAACTATCAACAAGGAATCCGATGAATTTGTTGCTGAAAAGACCAAGTTTGCTTTAGAACAAGGTCTTTCTGTCATCTTATGTATTGGTGAAACTTTAGAAGAAAGAAAATCTGACATTACCCTTGAAGTCTGCGCCAGACAATTGGATGCTGCTTCTAAGATCATTTCTGATTGGTCTAACATTGTTGTTGCTTACGAACCAGTCTGGGCTATCGGTACTGGTCTTGCTGCTACTCCACAAGATGCTCAAGATACTCATAAAGGTATCAGAGATCACTTGGTCAAGTCCATTGGTGCTGAACAAGCTGCTGCTGTTAGAATCTTATACGGTGGTTCTGTTAACGGTAAGAACGCTCCAGAATTTAAGGACAAGGCTGATGTTGATGGTTTCTTAGTTGGTGGTGCTTCTTTAAAGCCAGAATTTGTTGACATCATCAAGTCTAGATTGTAAGATAGAAACAATTTAAAGAGATTGTATAAAAGCGAATAAAATTTATTAAAAAAATAGACTAATTGTAGACAGAAATTGAACATTGTTTCCTATAATCTATATACTTTCCATTGCTTGTTTCCAATTAAATCTAAGAATATCTTGGCCTTGTTCTATGTTCCACCCTCGCTCTTTACATAAAGTTTCGAATATCCCATTAATTTGTTTAGAGTGTTCTTCAAACGTACATTTATCTACTGACATATCCGACTCTGTTAAGATATTATTATCATCTAAATTTGCTACCACTGGCTTTAATTTTTCCATGCTTGCACCATTGATCCAATTTGAAAAAGAAAAGAATAGAACACCCAGTTTTGATTTGTACTGCTTAGTCCATACCTTAACTTGATCTGCAGATCCTGAAAAGGAGTGAAGTATAACAGTGGGGATGTCAAACTGTTTTACAGTATCAAAAAGGGCACCATGAGCTTTAACACAATGGATCAGGGTAGGTAATCGAAGGTCTTGAGCTAATTGTAGCATACGTTTCAAAATGGAAACTTGGTGGTCCATTGAAACTCTGCAATTAGTAAGCATTTTAGTGTCATTTTCGGTGATTGGTACTTCTTTATTACCAAAAAAACCATTTATAGGAACTCTGAAAGGTTTATCAAGACCTATTTCCCCAATTCCCAAAACATTTACTAGATTTAGGCCTCTTTCATTAGCTTGTGCTCTGATTTTATTAATGAACTCGATGATATTTTTACAATGCGATTCAACAAGTATTGGGTGTGGTAAAACTGCTAAAAGTTCAGGCAGTGGGGGTGGATTAAGTACTTTTTCATAATGATCTTGTTTTGACGTTATTTCATGGCAAAATAAATGCGAATACCAAGGATGTATACCCAAAAACCCTGTCAAAACTGGAGGTTTCCCTTGCAATTGTTGGTCAATTACTAACTGTTTAATGATTTCAATATCTATATGATTTGTAGCCATTAATGCGTAGTTAGTTATATTCTGGGCCAAATTATTACTCAACTGGTTAGAAAACTTAGTCGCAGATTCCCAATTTCCGCTTATATCCAAGTGGCAGTGACTGTCAGTAAGCAATGGACCTATTACTGTTGTTCTACTTGAATCCATCATTAACTCCACATTGAACTTCTATACTCAATCGGGTTTCAATTTTTTTTTTTTTCCCTCTTTCTCACACTGTTTTTCTAACTTCTTTTGCTTCTAAATTGCACAAATTCTCTAGCAATCTTAATCAATCTTCACTAAAACTAGTGCACGCACCTGCACATACATGCAATATTTATTTAGGTCAATTATTCCTCACCTTTCAAAAAAATTGTATTTTACGGTCACTGTCAAATATGAGTGTTATAGTGGTTTCATTGTAAGTATTTCGAGAGTTTTATGATTCAATTAAGCTAGGAAGTAGAGTGATAGTCTTAAAGTTAACCAAATTAAATGAGTTTGTCGATAATATCATCTTTTTGGCCTAGGTTTGTCTATCGTTGCTTGCAACATCACTATCTCAAGTATAACATGAGTTAAGATCAGCAGAGCAAAAATGAGACTTAAGTCAGAAGGCGTGGTTCAATTATGGCGGTATATATACTTTGTCGAGCTCTCCTTTAGTTCCGTATCATCAAAAAACATGTCTAGTGGATAAATTTTGGCATTGCTACCTTTTGAATTAGGTACGCACGTTGTAGTTGCTTTCTCATGAGGCTGAGAAATTTACTACCGTTGCTGCCCAACAATTCACTCAATTCACTGATATCAACGATTAATTTTACTAACAATCAGGTTCCTTCCCTATACGGTGAAGTTTGAGGTTACGGAGGAAATCCCGATGGATCCTCAGGACATTTGTGATGCTAAACCACAAAGAAAATCCGTCACAGAAATCTCAACTGACACACAACTGATTTTACCTACTCTCCGGAAAGGTCTTTCTAATGCTTCAACTGTTGTTTCAACAAAGCCTTCGGAAGATGAGTTTTTTAAAAGGCGTTTAAAGAGTTCTGCCAATTTGACCGAAGATGGTAAATTGATTCAACCAAAACCTCGTATGATGAACTTGAATTCTTCTGTGGTAGAAAAACGTCAATCCAAAGACTTGTCATCTACTCCATCTTTGAGGGTTAACGTTTCGTCTACTAACTTGGCCAACTCGTCATCTACTACATCTTTAAATATGATGGGTAATAACACCAGGCCAAGATCTAGATCTCAGAGAAAGTCTGCCAGCTTTTTAAATAAACCCATTTTCAGTTTGACAAATACTAGTAACAACTCTTTGTCTGAGGTCAATGAAGACACACCTCCACTTGCTGATCTGTTTCAAGAAATTGATGCTGACGATTGGCAACATCAATTTAACGACTTGGTGCATGGTAGAGCAGCTCAAAAGCTAACACCATTTGGTGGTTTTCTGAAGGATTTGAATCTTTTCAATTGTGAAAACATTTTTGAAACTGTTCCTTGGAAAGTTGTGTATAATGAACTGGGTAACGGTCTGTTGATCAAGGCTGTCAAGTTATCAAGTGAAGATGGAATCATCCAAAAGAGGAAATGGGTGGGAACCTTGGCAATGCCAAGTGATGTTGTACCAGAGCATGTAATTCAAGATATCAGCGATGAGTTGCAAAAACTGTATAACTGTGAAGCTATTTTTCCAGAGGATAAAGTATTTGAAGGTCATTATAAACTGTTTTGTAAACAAATTTTGTGGCCAACTTTGCACTACCAAATTCCTGATGATCCTAAAAGTAAAGCTTTTGAAGACCATTCCTGGGATCAATATTATGCATTAAATCAATTAATGGCCGACAAAGCCGTGGAAACGTATTTAAAACAAGTAGATGATGGCGAAAAAGAACCTACTATTTGGGTTCATGACTATCATTTAATGCTCGTACCTAAAATGATAAGAGAAAAATTACCTGATGCTAAAATTGGGTTTTTCCTTCATGTTTCATTTCCTTCTAGTGAAGTTTTTAGAGTTTTCGCAACTAGAAAGGAATTACTTCAAGGTATGTTAGGAGCTAATTGTATTTCGTTTCAAACTAACGAATATGTTAGACATTTCTTGCAAACAGCGTCACGGTTGTTATTAGCAGATGCTAACGAAGCTGGTTTGACATATGAGGGTCATTATATTCACGTGAACACGATTCCAGTGGGTATTGATGCTCCATCGCTCGAAGAACAAATCAGAAGTTCAGAAGTCAGCGAGTGGAAAACTCAAATAAGAGACAGATGGAGCACTCAAAAACTTATTTTGTCTAGAGATCATTTGGACAAATTGAGAGGTATAAAACAAAAATTACTTGCTTTTGAATCATTTTTGAAGGATGACCCAGACAGAACTCTTGATACTGTTCTCATTCAGTTATGTATTGGATCGACTAATGACAGTGATTATGAAGCCGAAATAATGCATATCGTATCTAGAATCAATTCTATGCCTGACAATATTCAAACCCAGCCAGTCATATTCATTCAGCATGACATAGAATTTGAACAATATTTAGCATTATTATGTGAGGCTGATGCCTTTGCAGTTACAAGTATGAGAGAAGGACTCAATTTAACGTGTCATGAATTTATTGTTTCTACTCAATTGAAACAAAGTCCTTTGATTCTTTCGGAATTTACTGGAAGTAGTCATTTATTATATTGTGATGGTAAGGGAAGTCTTTCGATTAATCCATGGGATATTAAAGGTCTTGCGAATACATTCCATGAGGCTTTGTTTATGTCCAAGGACGAAAAAAGAGATCGTTGGGAAACCTGTTTTAAAATTGTCTTGGAACAAGATGCCAAAAATTGGGTTTCGAAATGTCTTGAGCTGATTCAAGATTCGTGGAAACTGGAAAAACTGAAAAGTATTTTACAGCCTTTTACTCAAGACATACTTGATGGTATTTTCAAAGTTGAAGGTTCAAAGCTTGTATTCTTGAATCTTGAAACTCCTACTGCAGTCAAAGTTGACTCATTTTCTGAGCCAAGATTATTAAATCCATTAAAAGACATTTTGAATGACCCGTTAAACCATGTTTACATCACACTGTATCTTAGACGATCTGATCTTGATATATTATATGGAAGAAGTCCAAGTCTTGGTTTAATTGCAGAAAATGGAGGTTACATCAAACTTATTGGAACTACCAAATGGATATCTTTAGTGGAAGATAATGACAGTGAAAATTGGATTACTGAAATCTCTAGATTGGTTCAACTGAAATCTGAAAGACTTCCAGGTCTGACTGTAGAGATTGAAGATTGCACTATCAGATTCCATCCTGGCAAGGCTCTTCAAGAAGAACCAAATCGTGCTCTTGACACTATTGGAGAATTAATTCAACACGTTAATGAGATTGGGGATGAAATCCATGCAACATTGATCAGAAACACTGTTATCATTCAAAAACAGGAGTTGAGTCTTGATGCCGTTAAGTTTGTGTTGAAATATTACACTTCAGGAGAGGATGATGGTAGTGACGGTTTTAAGATGAAGGTGATTTCATCTTCCAATGAAATAATTCTGAAAGAGCTCAAACCAAAAGATGAAAACATCAAGCTGATTCTTATAGCTGGAGGTTGTTCAGCAATCGATGAGCCAAGATATGAATTTGCATCAAATTTGAAATCAATTGATAATGTTGTGACAGTGGCAGTATCGAGTAATGAAAACTCACTGGCTAGATATGGAGTTCGAGGACAAAATGAATTATTGGGAATGTTCTCAAAAGTTCATTAAATTTCATAAAGTACATATATAAATATATATATATATATATCTAAATATTGATATAATTAATTATTAAAATCGATTGTGTATAAATTATTCAAATTAATCTATAATGCGGGTGATGTAGTGAAACGTAGCTAAACTTGACTATCTTTGTAACTTAATGCTACTAACTGATTTAACTCTTCAAGATCTTGTAATAATGCGGTGTCTTCGTCTGAACTTAATTGAGAGTATTTGTTCCAATAGAAACTCAAAAACTCTTCTTCAGTAACAGTTTGAGTATCTCTTGGTCTTTGAACCATCCATAAAGTTTCCTTTGATCTCTTATGAGATTCTCTATCATCTTCCATTCTGGCAAGAATTTGACGTTTCAGTAGCACCAAAGCTGGGTCATCTTTTTCCGTTTTAATATCAAAAAGATCACCTTCATTCAAATGTTTTGAAGTTATTATTGGTTTATGTTGTAACTGTCTCAATCTTTCATATTGACTTTGCTTTTTTTTACGAATTAGTAATTTCCAAGTCATAACAAGATGGTCCTGCTCATCTGATATGTCATCTTCAGTAACCACTGGGAATGGTAAATTTTCGGCTATATTTTTAACATCGTCGGTAGAGAATTCTTTCTGTATTGAATGATATAATTCATCCAAAGCTTTATAATTGAATTTCAAAGTTTTCAGAATGTTTTTCAATGACATATAAACGTTATAAAGTGCAGAACAATTCAGACCTGGTAAAGTTTGAAGTAAAACTTTTGGAAGTTGAAGTTTTAGAGTTGGAATATAAGGATAATTGTAACTCAGTTTTGGTTGTTCCAGTACCATGAACAGTTCATGTATTAAAACTTCAATGAATTGGAAAATAGTAGATTTAGTATTTAAGTCTACTTTTGCATCCTCAACAACATCCACAATTGCTTGACAAAAATAATCTTCAGATTGACAATTTTTAAGGGCAAAATGAGCAGCTCGCATCAAGCTTTGCATTTGAGGCGTAAGTTGCCTCAATATTTGAGAAAATTGAGTACTAGCTTCAAATGAATCCATTTCAGTACCTAATCAAAATAATTAGTTTTTAAATAGAAAGAGAAGTTCCTGTATGTATTGAATTGGAGAAAGATTTTAGAAAAAGAGACTGTATGTTGAATGGCAATGATAAGGTGTACTTACCAGAAACCTCTTCCATGCCATAAATTTTTTCTCTTTTGGCTCTTTAAATTTTTTTTTTTTTCTTTTCATTATAAACACTTTTCTTAAAAATGGGTAAAACAGGTAAAGGAAAAGGTGGTAGAAATAGAAGAAGAGGAAAGAATGACAATGGTGGTCAAAAGAGAGAACTTATTTACAGAGATGAAGGTCAAGAATACGCACAAATCACCAAGATGTTAGGTAACGGTAGACTTGAAGTTGCTTGTTTCGACGGTCTTAAAAGACTGGCACATATTAGAGGAAAATTGAGAAAGAAGGTTTGGATGGGTCAAGGTGATATCATTTTAGTTTCTTTAAGAGATTTCCAAGATGAACAATGTGATGTTGTTCACAAATACAACTCTGACGAAGCCAGAACCTTAAAGACCGTTGGTGAATTACCAGAAAACGCTAAGATTAATGAAACTGATACATTTGGTGCTGACGAAGACGAAGACGTTAACTTTGAGTTCGGTGCTGAAGATTCTGATGAAGAAGATGAAAAGGAAGAATTGGATATCGATGATATTTAATCTAGAAGAATACATAATAAGTTATTTATCATGATAGTGTTGGATGTAGTAAAAACTGATTGTTGTGTAATCTTTGAGTGTTCTGCTAGCATTTAATCTTTTTTTTTTTTGCCATAAAATCACTAATTTTTTTCTTTCTTAACTCATTTCTTAATAGATCTTAATTGCCTGTTTAATTTGATTTTCAATCGATCTTGCTGTTTGTAGATTGGCTCCTTTTTCATGTTGATCTAAAGCTGTTTTGAGGTAATATTTGAAAAATACAAAAATTACATGCATGTTGAAATCTACAATATTCATAACAAAAAAACATACATTACACTATGCTGTCTACATCATTTTATCTCTTCCCAATCTATAAATTTCTTCTCTCGGTGTTTCTGTCTTCATCGTCACTTTCTAATTCAAAACTGTCAAATCTTCTTAACCCAACAGTTTCTTCTGCATCATGTTCGTGTCTTGACATTTGCATAGATCTTCTTAAAGAAAATCCACCAACTCCATTATCCATGGGTGCCATATCTTTTCCTTGATGAACACCAAATAATTCTCTTTCTCTTCCTTCATTTTCCTTTCTGGAAATATTCAATAAGTAAACACCACTGAAAATAATAAGGAATCCAATCAATAAAGAAATAATATTCACTGCTGAAGCAGTATTGAATCCACGGAATAAAATGAAAGATGCAACTAGAGTACAAGTCGTAAAAGTCACGTAATATAATGGGTTAACAATAGAAGTATCAAATTGATCTAAAGCTTTGTTAAAATAATTCATTTGAGTGATGATACAAAGTGCAACCACAATAAGGAAAAGATAAGTTGACAAGTGATTGAATTGGTTGTTACCGCCGAGAGTCAACTTCAAAGCAATACCAAAAGCTTTGATAGACATGACCAGAATAGAACCAACTGAAGAACAAATCAGAATATAAATCATAGGATTAGTGTGTCCATACTTTGGTACAATCTTGTAGATCATGAAAAACGAATAAAGAGTAACAACGAAACAATAAAAGATAAATCCGGGTTTAGTCGCATACCCTAAAATTTCATCAACAGTTTCAATTTCCTTGTCTGGTGGAGCGTGTAAAACGATTATAACAGCTCCCATTAAACAAATGGCACATCCCATTTTACCTAAAGTACCCAACTCTTCTTTAAGGAACACTGCTGCCAAAACAGCACCGATAATCACCAGGAGAGCTCCCAATGGTGTAACAAGAATAGCTGGAGCAAAAGTATAGGCGGCAAAGTTTGCAATTTCTCCTATTGCCATAGTAAGCATACCCGCCCACCAGATTGGATTTCTAAGGTATTCGTGTCCTTGAACACCTCCACTTCTAGTGGAGGCGTCGATCAACCCCTTTTTGGTTATAATGAACGAAGTTCCGATGGCCAACGACAGGGACATAGCCAAGGCTAACCCGATGTATTTATCATCTATTGTTGATACCATCCTATCTTTATAATAATATGTAAGTGTCAAGTTTTCGATATATATATATAATTAAATTTCTTTATTTTTAAATTCACTTGTTTTATTTTCATTTAACTTACACTGCACGTATTGAAAGAAAATTCTGATTCGCGTTACCTATATAGGAAAATAGTAGAAAAATGTCAAAAACTATTGAGACAAGAGGCACAGGGACTTATATCAAAGAAGGACTTGGGTCTGAGACTCGAATTATGAATGATCGATGTAATTTTCCTATTATTCTATGGTCTTATTAAAAATTTCGACGACTTATTTGCAGAAGCACTGCCACGTTCAATTTATTAATTTTGTGTAAACACTCAAGCCTTTACAAAAACCTTAATGATACAATTAGGGGTGCAGAGTGTACATTTATTCTTTTTTTTTTTTTTTTGCATGTTTCTTTGGGTGCAAAAACATGCTAGTAAAACCTATATCAAGTAAAGATTGGAATATAATGGATCCTTTTGAAGTCCCAGAGCTAAAACTCATGTCCAAATTTATTTCTTCATATATCAAACAGTTGCAAATTCAATCAAAATTATCAGAGCTTAAACGTTTTTGCTTTTCTGGTTCACAGACTCTGTTGTTACAAACACTTGATTTGCATGTCCTTTGGCTTTTTGGGCATTTGGTAACTATATATGCAACTCTTTTAGAGGTGTACGTTGATCTTTCCTTTCAAACTTCAAGTTCACATTGTTTGAAAATTGCTATATCTTGTACAATTGTTACCTATTCGATTGTAGTTTACCGTCATTTAGTAATTTTGTTGAGTGCTTCTCCATTAGAAGATCATCCGATTTCAGTGGTTATTCACTCAGAAAATACATGTTTACTCTTAATGGCCATTTTAACAGCAACCACACAATTGAAGATATCTAAACTACTTCCATTTGCTATATATGCTTTTATTAATTTGAATGATTTTATCTTTAAAACCTTTGACAACAAACTAGTTAATTCTATGGCTCCCTTACTTAATTATTTGGAAGGACCTCTACTCCGAATGTCGGTTCACATTGATGTATTCAATATACTCGTTTATATCAAGGAAACTTTTGATGGCTCAAATTTCAGTTCTTTGATTATGTATTGCTTTTTGTTTGCCTCTCGGTTAGAGTTTTCTGAATCGTGCAGACTAGTTGTTTATAAGCTATTCACCAATGTCGGGGTTGCTATGCAATTCATGGTACAAGAAACCTGTGTTTTCAATAACCTGTTAAAAAGTTATTTAAATAATTGATTGTCTTTTGACTGGACTGGAGTTACTGTCATTGTTTATTTGAATGTTTATGAAATATCTATAAATACAATGCATCCATATACTCTTCGATTACCGTGAACTTCTTAAGTCATCTCTCATATCTATAAGTCTTTCCCAGCCATCTGAATCTTCCCACATTGATTTACCTTTGGACATCAATGAACGAACAGTGGATAAAGATTTATATTTCCAATCTTTACAAACAAGATCATCTGCCCCATGTTTACCTGGTAATTCACCCAAATTTTCATACGCAGATACCAAATCAGAACAAGCTTCAACGGCTTCATTCCAGACTTGTTCATCGGTGTCTATTTCAGGTAAATGAGTTAAAGCTCTAAAAGCCTTTTCGTAACTTTCTAAGGCTGCCCAAGGTCTTTTTCTCCAAGTTTCCACCTTAGCAATTATTCTCCAGCATCTGGCTGAAGTATTAATAACAGACGGAAGTTTATTGCAGATAAAATCTACACATGATTTTTGATAGTAAGTCATGGTTTCATCTTCTTGTTGAGGAAACTCTGTTCCGACAAGTATTTCCGCTAACTTTTCTACAACTGGTATATCAATAGAGCCTTCCCCTTGGTCGTCTCTTTTCAATTGAATTAATTCTTTTGCAGCAATTAACACATCGTTCCATTCTCCTAATTTGGAAGCAACAATTAAATAGTTTTCGTAAATCTTCCAAGATTTGTTATCACCAGAAACTCTAATTGATGTTTGAAGAGCTTTGAAAGCGGGCCTAATTTTATTAGTGTTGAGAAGTGCCAGGGCAAGATTAGACCAAGCATGTGAGCTATTGTCGTCTATAGAAACACATCTGGTAAATGCTTCAGCTGCAAGTTCGTACTGTTGGGATTCCAACCCACAACAACCATAGAAATACCAATTTTCATAGTTTATAGGGCTAATTTTCAAAGCAAGATTCATATGTTTGATAGCTAAATCAATGTTGTGCTTTCTGTAGAAATACTTAGAAAGAGAAGCTTGAGCCTTGTAATATTTTCCAACATCCCAAGCTTTTTGCCAAAGAGCAGGATCTTGTCTTATATCACCAAGAATCGAGATTGCTCTAGCATCATTAGGATGAGATTCAGTTCTTTCCAAAAGCATTTTTTCAGCTTTTTTTTCTTCTCCTACTGCTGCGTAACATAAAGCTGCTTCGGTAACCAAGTTCAACCTATTGTATATATCAACTGCTGAGCGAAGAACTCCAATACTCATATATTTTTCAGCCAATTTTATGTCCATTTGCCATTGCGGTAAAAGTGGCAACTGATGGATATATCTCAATCTAGCAGCAACAACAGTCTTGTTTTCTTGTGATTCTGGAAGTGCTCTGGATTGAATTTTAATACCCATTTCTTCAACCAAAGAAGTCATTTGAAGAATACCTCTTTCAATTGTTTTAGCCTTGGTAGTTTCAATAACAGATCTTTCCCATAATGATCTAGAAAAAACAGACCAGTTGACATTGTTAGTATATAATATTCTACTCACAAGCGCCAACAATTGCTCATTAACTAACTCATTTCCAAAAGGTGATGTTTGTCTTAAAGTAGTAAGTCTTAAAATTAATTGAATGCTATCCAAATCGGAAAGACTTGGTTGATCATTGGTGTCAATATCCAGAAGTTCCTTTGGAATCTGATTTTTGCGAATTGCAATAGGTAAAAGAGTTGAATTGTCCTCAGGACTTGCCCCGCTAAAATCAAGTTTAATTCTTTTGCTATCACTTTCTTCAATATCTTCTAAAGTAGAAAATTGAGGCTTTTCCAAAAGAAGGTCGGAATTTAATTCGAAACTTTCTGGAGCTTCGTCCTTTGTTTCATACAAAGGATCATTGGCACTTTTTGCTAAAATGACTAAAGCGGAAGTATAGAAAGTCTGAAACTTGGTTCTCTTGGCTTTGGCACCAGTTAAAATAAATTGGAAACCACTAGTTTCCTTTGCCTTTTCAAGCAATGGAATAGCCAAATGTTCTGTTTGGGCATGAATATTCAAACGAGCACTTTCAATAAAAAACAGAGTTTGAACTGCTTTCTGTAACAATTTGTTTACTTGGCCAGACGGAACCAAGACATTAGCTACTTCCAGATTCAAAAGCACGGATGACACACTTCCAAGAAGACTAGCAGGTTCATCCAATAATGACGTATGTACTTGCAATGATCTAGTCATCCACCAACGGTAAGAAGCTTCAAGGGGTGTTGTTACTGATTTATCTTCGTAATATCGGACCACATCCAGAATCGATAAATCTTTATTTCTATAAATTGAGACATCCTTTGGTATTCCCATTTGCAACTCCAAAATAAGAGCAGCCATTATATAAAGAAGGGGACTAATTATTAATTCATATGCCTGTTGACCAGCTGATGACAAGATCTCAATTAAATCATTTTGAATTAAGTTTTCGTTAAAATCTGCAAATAAAGTAGTTTCTACCACAGGTCCAGTGAAATTCAGTTGTATGAATAATTGGAGAAGTACAATTGCAATCAAATGAAAGTGAACACTCCCCATTTCGATACCGTATTCGGCATCAAAGTTTGATTGTACTTTGCTTAAATAATCGTACAACCTTTCTATGAGTTCGCCTTCTGCTTGCTGAACTTCTAAGCTTGTCTCTTCAGTACTAATAACGGTTTTGTAAGTTTGAAGCACATCAAGATATTTTCCATCCAAGATTGCTTGTATTTGATTTTTGAAGGGACTTTCTGAGACCTTTGAATTTTCCACTGGGACTAATAACAATAGCTGGGTGAGATCATCTCTAATAGTTGAGGATGCTTCCATGATACCTTGTGCAAAATCTGATGTGTTTTAATGTAAGCAGCGATGTAGATATATTTTTCAACCTCATGCAGGAAGAGAAGAGATGTTTTTCTTTTTTTTTTTTGCACTTAATGGTTGCAAACAGTACATTCAAACATAGCAAAGTCTACATCTTTTGGTAAAATTTAATATACTTTCATTCACTTATATAATGCAATATATATCCTACTTTATGAATGGAATAATGACAAGCGCTTTTTGGCATTGTCCCCACCTGAACTTTCGGATCTCTTGAATTCGCCTGATTTTCTTTCTCCCGATCTCCTGCTATCAGACCTCCTTTCGCTTCTCTTGTAAGTTTTTCTAAGCGAACTTCTAATTGACAATCTATTCATAGTTGATCCATTATCTGGATTTTCATCATCGGAATCAAAATTGATTACTTCTTCTTCAAAATTTAAAGATGAAGGTATTTGGGCTCCGGGAGTTGATGTAATTCTTTTTTTCTGTATTTTTGCTTGTTGAGATAATTGTTGTTGGTCTAAATCTAAATCTAACAAACTTTCTTCACTATTCTCGATGTTGTTATTTGCCTTTTGAACTGGGGTCGACGAAGCTGAAGAAGATTCCAATCCAACCTCGAGATCAATCAAATTCATTGACGGTCCTTGTGCTGACAAAACCTTCTTATTTGATGATGTTTTTTTACTTAATTCGAGAATATCGTTCACGTCATAATCGCTCAAATCTTCTTTAACCAACATCTCAGGTGAATTGCTTACCTGGGTGAACCTGTTTCCACTTGGAACTGGTTTCAATGGATTCTCTGGAACATTTTCATTCTGACGTCCTTCTTCTCCGTCATGTCTTTGATTTGAAGCAGTTGTTTGTTTTTCCAAATACTGCAAACTGCTACTTTCTACTGGATTTAAACCATCAGAATTGATTCCTTGATAGCTTAGCCTGCTGATGTTTTTTTGGGGTTGCTTTGGGTGCTGGGTTTGTTGGATCCCAGATGATGTAGAAGGGTTAACCGCCTTGAATTCCAGTGAAATATTGTACTGAGCTCCAATGTTTTGCTTTGTTGCTCTGAAGCTTCCTCCAGTGGTTTGATTCAGAGAGTTTGGTTGATTTGGAAGAACCTTTGAAGTGAGCTGGGAAGATGCTTGTACCGGCAGTTTTTGAGGAACAGGGTTCTTGTTATTGTTTAATCCTTGTGCATTTAATGATTGTAAACTTTGGGGAACTGGTGGAGGTGTTTGTGCCACACTGAATTCATTTTTGGTATACTCAACCCAAGGATTGGCACTTTTTCTATCTGTTGCCACATTGGATTTAGAATTCGCTGCCTCTTCATTTTCATATCTTAACTTTGATTCAGCTTTGGGTTCATCCACATGTGACTTTCTTTTCTCTAAATGAGCATCATTCATAGGGAATGGATTAGACGATGAACGTTCCACGGGTGCAGCAGTCTCTTCCTTGATTTCATTCTCAGTTACCGGTTTCTCGGAAATCTCGGAGATTTCAAGAGCCTCCGGGTATTGTTGCTCAAAATCAATCAAGTCTTGATCTTCCTCATCCTCTGGTAATTCAGCAGCTTCTGTGGCACCCACTTTTTCATTTTTTTCTTCGATCACATTTGGGACATCAACACTTTCAACACTATTATCGCCCACATTTCTTTCTTCATCAAACAGCTTTCTATCCAATTGACCTTCATCCCCACTTACAACGTTTGCACTAGGATCTGAATGCACAGCATTTCCAAAAATATCACTCGCTAATTTTTCAGTCTTATTGTCTATGTTGCCTGTTTTGTTGAGTTCCCAAGCTTCTTTCTTGTCAAATGAATGTTCACGTGGAAATTTTTCTTGATTCGATTCAGGTTTACTAATAGCAACTGGAACTGGTCCTTTTTGAGAAACTTGTGGGGCGGATGATGCTAGTTGCTCATATGGATGTTGTGACACTTTCTGTGATTGTATAGAAGCGTTATATTGTTGTAATTGTTGTTGGTACAAATGATATTGTTTTTGATACTCTAACTGCTGTTGGTGAATTTTGTTGACTTCATATTGATATACCTGATGTTGATAATTATAATGTTGAAGTTGTTCAGTTGTCAATTTGTGTAATTGATCGGGGCTTAAAACGACAGGTGCGGTTGGATAATTCATAGATGGTACTGAAGCAGCCATATTTGGTGGTTGCTGAGCAACGTACATTTGATGTGGAGCTTGTTGAGGAGATACGCCAGCTGGAACTTGTTGAACTGGAGGGGAAGTATGAGATGAAGGAGAAGTATTATTACTCTTTTTCTTATCAGCCCCCAGTATGTCTAAATTCTCTAGCAGCGGGAATCGATCCTCTACCCCATCAAGATCTTCAATATCAGAACCAACACTTTTAGAAGATATGGCAGATCCACCTGAGTAAGCAGGCTTTTGGCTTGTTCCGGGTAAAGCTAAATGATCGCTATCAGATTGACTGTAATAATTTGGGTTACCAACTTGATTTTTCGGATTTGGAACCGGGTTCTGTTGTTGAAGGTGTTGATTTTTTTGCTGCTGTTGATGCTGCTGTTGCTGTTGGTAAAGATTCATATTACTATTGTTCCTACTGTTAATTGCATACTGGCGGTCCATTTGATATTGTTGTAAAGCTTTAAAATTATAAGGTCCAGATTTATACAAATCGTCAATTTTCAAAGCTTTAAATTTAGTATTGGTAAGAGTACACAATAACATGATAACCTGTATAATATTAGGTCTGAAAGTAGGGTTTTCCTGGAGTAAAATTATGATTAAATTCTTCAAATCACCCAGATATTCAGGTTGGGGAGGAAATGCAAAATGGGCATGAAGTATAGCTATATCCCCTTGGGCTTCAAAAGGTGTAGTGTAATAACAAAGTTTATACAAAAAGCAACCCAATGCCCAAATATCCGCCTTTTCATTAATAGGAAATCCTCTGTTTAAATCTAACATTTCAGGTGATCTGTATTGAGGAGTTGTCTGATAAAGAATGTCATGCGATATCAGTTGAAATTCTTGTTGATTGGTAGGTGCGGCAATTGGAGAAGTAGTTGAACCAAAATCACATAAAATGAAGTCATTACGTGAATCAATCAAGACATTTTCAATTTTAATATCCCGGTGGATCATTTGAAGCTTATGCATTTCGTAAACTCCGAGCAGTATATCAAGCATAATTTTAAGAATCTCTGGTTCCAGTAATTTAGTTTTGATATGCTTATTCATATAATCAAGTAAAGATCCATTCGGATATAATTCCATAAGCACAAGTACTTCATAAGTTCCGTCCGATTTTCTCTCAGCATTCGAATCAAAGTATCTGGCTATGTTTCTTCCGTATCTCAAAACTTTCATAGCATCGACTTCTCTTCGTAATTGATTCAATCCGGCTTTGTCTGGAACTAAAACCCTTTTTAAACATGCTATATTCAGATCTTGTTCTGGTGGCTCAATCTGAACCTTATAAATATGAGCAAATCCTCCTTCCAGAAGAAACTTTATGATAGTCGACTCGTGCAGACCAACCTTGAGTTTGGTCCCAGGTGCTAATTTAGGGATTTCACCCATTATTATAGATACAATCGGTAATCAAAGAGAGTTGACTGAAGGGCAAAATAATAATTGGCTACAGAATTCGTGGTTGTATGTAGGCTAAAAAAAAGGCTGAGTGGATTAAGGGAGCTCAAAAAAAAAAGATTTAAAGACAGGTTTTACATGAAGGATTACGATAGGATAAGTGTTTGTGAAGTAGATTAAGTGACGGTTATGTAAAGAGGCTTGCAGTAGTGATTGTATGAAACATGCTGAATAGCTTTTAATTTCAATTTGGAATGAAATCATGGATAAACGTTGAAAAAAATAACAACACTCTAAATCATCAAGATTCTCTTCTGTTACAGATTGTGAACCTCGAAATTTAAAAGATGCTTTTCGTGGAACTATAAATCACGATTTTTGAAATTGTACTGTAAATCTGTAGATATTAATTTGAAATTAAGAATATTTATTTGATAATAAAGACTTAGTTATGTTTGAATTTTTTTATAAGCCATAAAATCAGTGATTATGATGTAACTTCTGTGTAAATATTGTTATTGGCAGTTGTTAACTAAGTTGCGCATAAATATCGTAAATTTCTCAACTAATTCGTATTAAAATATTTCAATGTTCGCTTATTTCTTCGAGTACAGGTATTAGTTTTTACTATTTATATATTATTATTTTAAGTATTAATGCAAATCGACGTATAATCTTCCATGGCTATTTCTATATCTATATCTTTTACTATTATTACCAGGATTATTATTATGGTAAAATGGCTTTTGCATTTAAATACCGGGCTTAGAATTGCAACTCAAGTAAACTCTAATAATTTCTGCATTTCACCATACAGAAACGGTATGTATATATATTCAGTACCAGAATCATCTTTAGTTAAATTACACATCTTATGTTCCATAAATTCACCTAAAACTGTTCTAAAACTGATTTCATTGGATGTAATAAAAGCCTCCAAGCAGGCATTATAGAGTTTTTTCAACTCTAGCCAGTATTTACTACCACCTTTAATCGAAGAACGAGAAGCCTTCAGACTTCCTGAGTTATCAATTGTTTCCATTTGTAAATTAAGTAACATTTTATACAAGCTTTTTGCGTTTTGAGTTAAAGATGTTAACACATATTTTGCACCTCTTTCTCCACTGAACTTGGTCAGTCTACCCATACTTAATATATCTTTGAACAGAACTTCTGTAGTTTGCAGTTCGTAAGTTGTAGCACTGTGAAAAATGAAGTTGAAGTTTTTCAATTTATGCAAATCCCACAACAAAGATACATTTATATTATCTGATGAACATACAAGACAAATCTCTGGTATCAGACATAATTGAGAAAGAAGCATTTGAGTTTTCACGTCACGTAAAGCTGAACCATCAATGCTATTAACTGCCAAGATCACTTTTGGCAGTGGAGTTTGATCTTTTATCCTTTTGTTTTCAATGAATTTTAATAAAAATGGCACTGTTTCCAGAACATGCTTGGGAAATTTCAAATTATCAATTTTACGAGTTTCCAGAGATATGAAAACAGATACAATTTCATTCACAATCAGTTTGATTCTAACAGCAGGATTGTATCCATTGACTACCAATATTTGAGGAGGTTCTTGCTCGTAACATCTTTCGAACCAGTTGAATACGTAGTCTTCTAAGAATTTACGGATTAACAATCTTTTGGAACCTACTCCGTATAAATGAAGATTGAACCCTTGAGACAATTCAAAACACCATTGAGCATAAACTAATTGATACATTTTATGCAATGCTATTTTCTCTTGTTTTTGAAATGTTTGACCCAATTGGACCATGGAAATAAACTCTGGATATTCCAATGGTGGAGCCCGATGACTAAGTGAATTTCCACTGGGTCTAGTTCTCACAGAATGCTGTTCAAAATAACCTTCCGTTCCTTCAAGAAATATAGCTCCATCATCAGAAAGTTTAGGTTGAATGGCACCAACCTTGAGAAAATTGCTTATAAAATTGTCATCCTGAATTTCACCAAACTCATTAACCTTAGGAATTGCCATTGGCTCAAAAGCAGCTTTCTTTTCTGAAGTTTCTGATTTATCTTCTTCTCGACCACTGAATATATGACTAGAATTTTTGACTGGGAGCAAATCAACATCTTCAATATTGGTGCTACCATTGGTGTCATCTGTGAAAATGCTTTGAATATTCCCTATTATTTCACTTGCTTTGCTCGGTCTACCCACTTTTCGCTTCGGGGTACCAAGTAACTCCTTATTTCTTGGACGTCCCCGTTTACGTGGAGTTTGAGTTATATCTATTTCACTTTCATTATCATTTGCTAAATTCTCTACTTCTTCTTCATATTCTTCACTGTATTTGACATATTTTGAAGATTTTGGTTTTTCTGCTTGTAATTCGCTTTCTTTAACTGTAGACGACTTTTTATTCTTGGGGCTCTCTTGTATTTGATTTTTGACTTTACTGGTTGCCTGTTTGATTGAAACTTTACGTTTTGTTTTGACTTGTTTTGTTTGCACGTATTCATCTTCTGAAACGTCGCTATCTAACTCTTCAAGTAAGTTCCTTGACTTCCCAATGGTCAAATCCTCTTCAAATTCAATATCGTCGCCATATATAGGGCCATCTCTCGACAGCTTGATGATCGCGTCTGCCAATGCTTGGTCTTGGTCATCCAAGTCGTCATCTGAATCGAACTCATCTTCTCTCATCAATCGAGCCCGATTTTTAGTATAGTTAGCTCTCTTTCTTGCTGATTTTTCAAGTTCATTTACGGTTTTCTTACGTGGAGATGGGAGTCCAGCTCGACCTTTTGGAGTGTGAGGAATGGGTACAATGATACCGCGTTTCAACGGCGAAACAGACATCTCGCGTTTCAATGGCAGCAGATGATTGCCTACCCGCAGCTTTTTAGTAGGTGTTATAAATATGGGAGTCTCCAGAGCATCATAAAAGTCCCCTTTGAAGGGTGAACTTGTTCGTGAATCCAGAGCTTGTGGCATTCTTGCTTAATCGTCCTGTATGATCTGAGATGAGAACTTTCAATGTTTATCTACAATATGGGAATGATTTTTTTTTTTCACAGATCTTTTTTTCTGATTTAATCGTCATAAAGGTAACAAAATGTTATCCTTTTGTCCATATTGCTCCAATATGCTCTTGATTGCACCTGCAGAGGATGGGTGTAATCGATTTCATTGTCCGACTTGTCCATATGAATTCAAGATCAACGGGTTTCTGATGTACGATAGAAAGTTACTTTCAAGAAAAGAGGTTGATGATGTTTTAGGTGGAGATGGAGCATGGGATCTTGTTGATCAAACTGCAGCACAGTGTCCTATCGATTCGTGTGGAGGAGACAAGGCATATTTCTTTCAATTACAGATCAGATCGGCGGATGAACCTATGACTACGTTTTACAAGTGTGTTAAATGTGGTCACCAATGGCGTGAAAATTAGTGTCGATGAGATAGACATCGCAATGGGGTTATTAAACCTTCATAAAATAGCCATAATATATGGACGGCTGCATTTCAAATAGAGGTGGATCTTATCTACTCGGTTGTACATTAGAATCAATAAATTTAATATGAATATAAAAATTCGTAGAGAATATGTCTTTATACATTTAACTTTGATCACCAAAAGCTGACTAAAGTGATGTTTATAAGATATAATATTCTGTTCCATCCAGTACATCAATACTTGTTATCAATACTTTAAAACAGTTGCTTTAACTTCGTTCTTTTGATCAGAAATGAGCAATTCACTTCGATAGACTGTAAGGATGTTTCATTAGATGCCGATACAGCTTTTGTGTGCCTTTTCAATGCACCAGAGCTAGTGAGGGGCATACTTTTGATGCTTTCATATTCTTCATGGCCATGGTTTAACGAAATTGTACCAGGTTCTCCTATATCTTTAACTTTGGATTTTCTTGCAGTCTCACTATGGAACACGGCTCCTAATATTTCAATACTAGGCTCCTTTTTCAATCTATGTTCCACCAAACCATCCTTGCCATTTTCACTTTTTGTATCCACGTCTGTATCTTCTATGTCTGTATCTTCCTGGCTAATGGACCTTAGAATATTCATATCACTTTTATCAAAATCTTTTTTTATATCGTTCTCCTGGCTCATTTTATGTATCAGAGAAGACAGTTCCGATACGCTACCACTATTATAGTTATACTGATCGAAACTTCCTAATTTAGATACTTTTCCGCCGCATCCTTGAACAGTTTCCTCGTCTTTATTTTCATCAAGTATTAAAAATTTTCCTTGATCTAGATTCCGATAGTTGTAAAGTTTTTGCAAATTCTCTATGATTCTTCTGTAAGTTCTTTCACCTCTTCCTGCAATAATGTCTTGGAGTTGCATATCCTTTTTTCTTGCTAAATCAAAAATTTTGTCATCATCATTATACTCAGGGTCACTGAATTTAGAGACCCAATGTTGTCCTTTAAAATCGAAATGTGGATTTTGAGCCGCTTTCAAATACGATTTTGCAATTTGAAGCTCAGCTTTACAACCTTCCAAATCCCACCTATTGATAACTTTGGCAGATCTATCTCTCACGTAACTGGCAGGCGGTCCCCATTTTCTTAAAGCAATCACATCGTATTTAAAATTCATAGGGTGTGGAGGTTGCGGCGTATCGCAAAATCTTCCAAACAATCTACTCATTTGAAACCCGGTTAGCCACAGATCTCTATTGTCACTGCATGGCCAGACTTGTCGCGGCCTAAGTTTTGAAACAAGCTTACAACATTCAGAGTAAGAAGAGTGCCTGGAAAAGATTAACTTTATGGTGTCCAGTAATAAATCCACCCCACCTTTTGGTAGTATCCACGTTCGGTCTTTAAATTCATAAATCTTGTGTCCTTTCTTAGTAGTGTGCTTCAATTTGAGCATTGAAGGTTCTATTGATGATATACGAATAGGGCAGAAGTTTCCCACAAAGTCAATAGCATTGAAGTCAATGCACTGCTTTATTTTGACTGTAAAAGCTGCATCTTCACAATCACAAATGTGGAATGTAGGATTTCTATTGGTTTCTGAAACAGAGTTCGATAATCCAGCTAACTCAAAACGTTGTTCTATAAATTTGTCCATGTGAAGTCTGCCTCTAAAACTATTTACCACATTAATCCACACTTCTTCGAATCCAAACGTACGGTCCACAAACTTAAATCGAACATCCTCGTCGTCTTGAGGATATGATTGTAGAAGCAGTATGGCCATCTGAATACCATCCACATTGGCTGGCATTTCGATATATGGCTCACTTCTTCGTCCGAAAGTCGAGTCTAAATAAATAGTTTCTATCTGATTCAAATTAGTGGTATATGGAAAAATAAAAGGGTTGTTAAAGAACGATAGTAACCAAGTTTTGTCTGCTCTTAAATCTCCAGTACAAAGTACAGAAGTTTCCGAATTTTTGACAAGGAAAAGCACTGCTCCATTACAATGATACGCTGGAATCAAGATCAATGTGATCGGTACATTATTTACAAAAATCTCGTGTTGTTCATTTACCTCTAAAACTGTGATATAATGCATCACATGCATATATCGTCCATCTGCTTGTAATAAAAGCTTGGTGGTTTTCAGGCAATAAACAGTACCTACAAAAGATTGGTTTGAAAGACCTTCCAAGTGATCGGAATGGAAATGAGTCAAAAGGAAATGGGTGGCTCCAGTATTGAATTTATCCAACCCCAACCCTGGAAATTCGTCTATCAACCCATTAAATGTTCCACCTGGCATTAATTCAAAAGTAACGGTAATAAGAAAGATAGGTTGAAAAATTTTGGTACTCTCTTTGCAGCCATTTATTTTGCCATCCAAACTGGATGAGCCAAAAGTAATTTTGTGCGCGTTTTGGAGACAAGTGAAAATAAAAAACAAAGCCAATTTAGCGGTCAATCTGACAGGGTTACTGTGCTGAGACTACATAAACCAATAAGTAGTCCACATACGACGTCTAACAAAACGCTACCGACTTGAGTTTTCCACCAAAATAGTCTCAATAAAATAATTTCGAGATTTGAAAACGTAGGTTCATAAATTCTATAAAGTCTTAGAAAGATATTGTAGATAGCAAAATACTTCTCATTATACCAATATACCCTTATACTCTGCACGCTTATAATTATACAGCAATTCTTCCCATTGCACAAGAAACCTGTCTGAAATTGGCAACACCAATTTTCCCAGAACACTAAGCTTTTTCACTCTTGCTAAACTCTCCACGTAAATTATTCTTGTACTACATAAACCAAAATATTTCAAAATGAATAGCAGATATGCCAAGGGGATACAAGTTCCAGGTCCGTTGATAAGAAGAGTCTTTGGCATTTCTTTTAAGGAGACCAACTGAATAAAAGTATCAATGAACGAAAACACAGTACTTCTTATTGACGAGATTATCAGTTCTCCCACTTTTCTAGCCCTAGGAAGACTTAAATACTTGGCTTCAAAAGAACTATTGGACAAGTATTTTTCCTCATAATCTTTGCCCTTAACCAAAGATGTTGTATCACCCGATGACACTACCCATAATCTTTTAAAGTCCGTTAAGTCAATTTTGCTCAACATCAGAATCATTTCTCCCGTATGACCGCCAGATCCAAGTAATACCATGATTGTAGATCCTTTAGAATTTTCATGAAGAATCGTTTCTGGTTTGGATGGGTCTTGGAGCAGAGGCAACACATAGTACATTCTTATCACTGCAAGGAAAGCAGGTAATATAATTGCCAGCATTAGTAGCACTATTTTGATCTCTTCAGACATAATACTGTTGTAAGTAGAGTTTAGTAGAATGTACAAAGATTAATAGAGAGAAAAAATAAAAAACAATTACAATTACAATTAATTACTATTAAGTTTCATTAAATAATGAATATTAACCAAAAAAATTAAAGACTTAAACATTGATTTTGAGTTATACTTCAAAATCTTCACTCAAAGCCTTATATCCATCTTCAACAACGAGTTCCCTTTTCTTTCCCTTTCTATCATTTCTATTGTTATTGTTTTTGAGATCCGATTTACCGGGTTTTGAAATTTGTTGCTCTTTTTTATTATTAGTGTATTCTTTGTCTTTAGCAGCCAACTGCTTCATCACTTTCATTACCACCATTCTTAATTTAGAATGTTCTTCTTTTGTTTGGCCCAACGTTTCAATTGAACTCCATGCTACTCTCACGGGATATTTCCCATCAATAATTACCAAACCAGCAGTAATTTTATTCTCATTGAGCCCGTTCTCATCTATAGATTTAGCAAATTGATTTGCAGCACTTCTTTGAGCAAAATTTACAAACCCACAACCAGCTTTTTGGATCACTGAAATATTTTTCAATGGACCAAATTGTAAGCAGAATTCGTTTATCAGATATTGTGGAAGATTATCATCAATTCCAAATATAAAAAAAGACTTGATTTCGCCTTCTTCTGGGGCTGGTGTAATAACTCCTCCAAAGGGCAATTTGTTAACAATACGCTTGATATTGACCCCCAGTTTGAGATCTCCTGAAAAATTGCCTTTGCCCGATGCATTCATTTTCGACTTGGATAATGTAGGTGGGTTGGTCAGATTGAATTTCTGTGCCAATTTCAGAAGAATCTCTCTTGCTTTGATGCTATTATTTTGTGACTGTTCATGCTGGTCCTCTTTTTCAAATTGAACTTCTTGTTTATCTGCGTTGGCAGCTTTAATACTACTATTATTGGTAGTTGAGTTAATGAAATAACTCTCCTGGGCTATTCCGGCCATTTTGAGAGCCATATCTCTCACATCAAGTGGAATTCCAAAATTTATGTCGAGCATACAACTCTGGCAACAATTTTTGGCTCTCGAACAGGTTTGACATATGATGGTTTTTTGATGTCTTGAGGCAGGTGTTGGTTTCCACATGAATACGTTGAATGGCCTTTCACAAAGCTGGCACGCTGCTCCATTCTCGTTCTTTAGAATCTTGACGTTAGCATCTGGCCCCAAACACTTATTACAGAGAGCAGGTACTTCCATTGAAGTTGACTATGTATCAAGATCTAAAAGTTATCTTTCTGCAGGCGCGATGACTTTGACCTCTCACGCTGTGAACATGATTTGGCAAAGGAATCCACTTCAAGCAACGCGACACTTAAATTAATTATATCATGTCGTGGGCAAAGAATTCTACAGCCAAGAGTGAAATAGAGATTTAAAAAGTAAAATGTATAGATTGTGCATCCATATTGAATGAGTAGAATTTAGAATATTGAAACAATATTGAAACTGCCAGGTAAAACAGTGGTCACATCAGCACCGCTGACATATATATCATTTCTTAAACCACAATCAAAGTTGAAAAATAACATATTCTACAAGCATATATAAACATTAGCTTCTATGAGGCTTCCATCTCTGTAATTTGTTAGTATATCTTATTTGAAATTTAAAAATATATCAAGTTGATTTTTCAGGGTTAAAAAGCTCTGAAATAGTTGTTTCTACACGGTTGTTCAGCTGAAGAAATTCGTTGTAGTTATTTGTGTTCATCAGTAAAATCAACTTGTTTCAATTGGATGGATTTACATACCATTTAGAATAAATGCTTATTCTTAGATCGAAGAAGAGTTGAAAAGAAAAATTTTTAAACCTCAAGTATTTATACATGAAAACTAAAAATTAAATCTGTGTAATTTACCCGGATACTGGGTTGTCTATAAATTTTTGAGGGTATGACATCTGAGGTTTACTTAAGCTAGGCATTTTTGCACCCAAATCCTAACCTTGAATTAAAGCCCTAAGATATTTATGAACCTCGTATTTGTTCATTAAAGTGCTCAAATTATTAATTTGAGTATCCCAATTTTCATATTTATCAATGAATCTCATGTTCAATATAGTTTCTAGAATGTTTTCGAAAACAATCTCGTTTCTACTCCAACCAATGATCCCATCTGTCTTTTCAGCTTCCATGAATTCTATTAATGCATTGTAATCACTTGTAACCTTGGTATGTAATTTATCCAATATTTCACTGTCAATAAGACATCCTCCCAAAATGTTTAATTTCAAAGAATGGAACTCGCCCATATTCTTAAACAAGTTGGCATTCTCAATGTCAAAAAGCACTGACTTGGTATTTGTAGAATTGAAGCAACTTAAAATATTCAGCACTGGTTTTTTGTTTATTAGCTCATGAAGAATGATATCTTGAAGCGATTTAACTCTTGACGGCACAAGCTGTGTAAATTGATAACTTACGATTGTCCCACTACTTGTGTATTCCAACTCCATTAATTTTGACAAAACAGATTCAGCCTCTCTTCTGATGTTGCTATCGTCATCAAACAAGAATTGAAAAAGAAGGTAATATGCTTCTGCAATATATTTGCAGTCTTTCCCGGATTGCAGCAGTTGATCAAGATACAATACAAGTGACCTTAAAGCTGACATTCTAACCGTTTCAGGTTTGTTATCATCGGTATACAATTTTACCAAATCAATAAATCTTGATTGGTAATCTTTTGCCAGTGATGTAGTAACCAATGATCCTAAGGCTTCTAAGGACATAGCGTTGACATCTTCGCTGTATTTTCCAATAACAGTAAATTCCAAAAAGACCTCAAGCATCTCTTCAATTTCTTGACCAGATAGCTTTTTATCAACTTGGTTGAAAAGCATTTGATACAAACCCAAGGACTTGGATTTTACCAAACTCCAACTGTTACTTTCTATGATTTGCCATAAATCTTCGAATAAACATGAAGTGTTAATCTTTCTCAGAACTATTTTAAAATTGTTTTGAACAAATTCAATACATGATAATTGTGCTTCGTACGAATGGGTCGACCTGATGCATATGGTAATTAAATCTTCCAAATTTTCAATATAGTTTCCTTCTAGTAAACCTCCAAGGGTCAATGTAATTAAGCTACTAAGAAATAATTGTCTTGGTCCTTCAATCGAGTCATAATCCAATTCAATTAGAATGGTTGTTCCTAACAAATTCAAAAGACTTTCATCAATTTCTGAATTCAATTCTAAAAGAATATCAACATAAACCTTGCTAGGTGCCCATGAAAATTCGCTTCTTTGAAAAAACCCATAAAAGTTTTCAAAAAGAGTCTTTTCAATTTCCTTTGTATAAACGTTGAGTTGATTTAATTTGACTCTTTTTATAATCTCATAAACAGCAAGCAAATTTCCATGCTTGCGATTAAGAGATATGCCTTTTTTACTTGACGTTTTAATCAATAACTTGGATCTTTCAACCATTTCTTGGGGTCTTAAAATTGCGGCAAGTGCTCTGGCTGCCATTTCCCTTAATTTCCAGAATTTGTGGTCTAAATATCGATATAGAATATCTTCAAATTCAACCAAGTTTGATTCCTCAATTGAGGTTTCTTCAAGTCGAGTTAAAATATTCAAAATCGGAAAAACTGATTCTAACCCACTATTTGATTCCAATGTATCTATCAAAATGGTTTTTAAAACTTCTTTGACTCCCGAATATTTCACAAAAAAAAGTTTTGCACTAACTGTGGGTAAAATCTTTCCCAATTTTTTAGTTCCAAATAATCTATTTTGCAAAGCCGTGAATAACATAACTGCACAATTTCTGATAGACCAAGTGTCAGAATTGCAATTAAGAAGAGATAAATTCAATGAGTCCTTCACATATAAAACACAAGTATCAGATAATGATGAGTCAATGAATATGTGTTTTATGCTGTTAAATGCATGAACTTGCGGAATATCTGTTTTCTGTTCGGCATCAAAAGTGTATGGAATTGAAGCAATTCTTAAAAGTTCTGTCATGGAATAAGCCATTAATTCTTTACGCTGTTCACCTTTAACTGCTGTAAGAATACCAGTGATCAAAAATGGTAGACCACCAGATCTTCTACTGATAAATTGCGATTTTTGTTCAATCAAATCGATATTTTGTTTCAACCACATGATCGGTACATCTTTATCAAGGTCGTGAAGAAAGCACCACTCACAACAGCTGACAAATGTTGGGTAAACAGAAGAAAAGGCCCCTCGGTGGTATACAGATGATAATTGGTCAATGACAACTTCAACGACCACAAAAAAGTCTGATCTTCTGATCAAGTTTGGACACTGTTTTGATAAACTAAGTAAAACTTGCAAAAGTGATGCAGATTCCTTGACGAGTTTCCAACTCAAGTTCAAAACAACTTTATCCTCATCTTCATCAAAGTCTTCTCTGTCATTAGATAAAATGTGCTTAACATTTTTCCAGAGTCTAGTATATTGTTGTAAAACTTTAGACACAAAAGCACTCCAATGGTCGTCCGATAACTCCTTTTTATCCATGTTCATGAAAATGAGTTTCATGGCAGTAAACACACCTTGAATTCTATCGTTAAAAGGTACATCTTCTTGAAGTGGGGCCATAATTGCGTTCTCAATTTTGCTAAATAAAAAATCACATAATGGTATTATTTTAGTAGGACATATACGTTTGTAGGCAAGGAAAAGAAATTGAATTATTCTAGCTCCACCTTCACTTTTTCTACCTTTCAAGTCAAATATTATAGGCATTGCTTTCTTAATTAAGATATCATTATCAATAAGTTCATGAAGGTCTTTTTCAGGACAAGCTAAAAGTATATTCACACTCATTTCTCTAATATCTTCATAGTCATTAGTAATATTATCGACTAATTCTCTTATAGTAACAGCAGAAAAAATGTCGATATAAAAAGGAAACGTACTTTTTGAAATGAAAGCTTTGCTGTTAAAAAGACTTTTGATAGAAGTGACGTTCTTGTCAAGACCTGATGAAACAAGAACGTCTAGCAATTGAAGGGACAACTGAATTTGTGGATACCTAGATCCTGGCCTAATATTCTTTTGAATGAATGTAATCAAAGAAGTCAAATAATTATAGTTATCGGATAATGCTGAAGAATAAAGCACGAATTTTTCATCGTCTTCCTTTACGTCAAATTTTTTTAATTTTTGAAGTTGGTTATTCAGTGAAAATGATGAGTCCTTGATTCTGAATAAAAATTGTCTCATAATCCCGTAAAACTCTTGCCTTATATCAGTATTATCGTGATCATTAAAAAATGATTCTACAATTTTCCCATTCTTCAAATACTCGAATATTTTTGGGGAAATAGGAAGGGAATATTTAGGAGATCCAACTAAAAGCGCAAATGCTCTTATTCTATATTTCGGGTTTTGATGAGCTAATATAGATGAAAAAGTTTCTTCAGAAATAAACAGTGAAATACTTTCAAAAGGAGAGCTTGCTAAAGCCAAATCTTGTCCAATTCTAGCAACACCTATGTATAAATCTATGTCACTCTCTGATTTTTCTCCGATTTCAGTTTGAAAATTGAAATGGTTATAAGATTTAGGAGCAACAGCAAATAGTTGAGGTAGAAGATATTTAAGGATATTTTGTTTTAAATCAAGATTTCGTAACCCCGATACAACCTGAGAATTCCAAGTAGCTATCCAATCCTTTTCATTACCCTTAATATACAAGGATTTATAGATAGTCACATATGATTTACTAGCTTGGTTTGCAAGTCCTTCTGACCACATAATACTAATACATTGTTCAAGATAATTAGGATGGTTCTCCATTATCAAACGAGGATCTGTATTTTTGGCAATGCTATCTGTCAAATAGTAAAGCGAACCTGACGTAGAAGATAAACTCATGACCAAGGTCAACCAATCTTCAAAAATAGATTTGGAAACAAAACAATTGTTTACAAGATCTAAAAGCTTGGATAAAAGACCTTTCAATGCATTGACAAAAGCTCCATGACGAAGATCCAAGAAGTCAGTAATATATTGAAACAAAGATTTTGCATTTTCCTTGGTCACAATAAATGTATGAGGAGGTTTCAGTAACTTATGGGCTCTAGTATATCTCAATAACCAGATTGCAAGTACATCGCAGGCAAGTATTCTTGCCCTATCTATTCCTTCAATGGCCGACAAAAGGTTGAATATGGTCTCATAAGAAGGAATATTTTGAGACTGAACTTGGGAAAAAAAGTCTATTGGTTTTACTTTAATCAACTTCTTTTGAATTTCAGGAAGCTCCTCTAACGTAACGCTCATTACAAAGAGGAAGCTTTGGTTGCAAAGATTCTAAAATTTTCAGAGATGAAATACAGGATAAATAGATGAGAAAAAAAAATTCAATGTTTTAGTAGTAGGATTAGCGTAAGACAATGTTAGGTACATTAAAACTTTATTCGTGTCGCACACCACAAATTTTGATAATAAAAAGTTTCTGCTGTTGATACCCTGCTACTAATTAGTTCAAATACACTTCAGTTATTACAAAGCGTTGTTAAATTCTGAGTTATTTTCAATCCTATTTACGAGTCCTTCAATTATTAATCCTTTTTGCATCCGCTCTTCCAGTTGCATAATCACATCGGCTAATTGTGGATATTGACTTCCTCCTTTACCCTTGATAAACTTTGTTAAGTTCTAAATTCATTTTAAATATTACACATCATTATGGTCTATTCTCCACGAAAGGTATACCAAGCCTATTACCACCATTTCCCACATCATATGTTGACCAGTACCGAGAGTTTAATGCTTCGTACGTATACAAAGTTATCGTCTTCAAACCCTTGATGTTGATACGTCATATATAACCGAGATGGGTCTGAGTTGATTTATATTTTCTGAGAATTATTTGCTGTTATTCATATTAACGTCATGTAATCTAGCACGTTTACCGTTTCACAACTCGCCATATCTATCAACTCGACATCTACGGTTTCATTTTTAAATGGGTCCATTTTTTTTTATTTTTGATTGCATATTTACTAACTATCAGATTTATTTCTCCTCTCATTTATTGTATTTGTTGGTTATGGTCTTGTGAGCTATTTGCCATCTCAACTCACATTCTTAGGATCTAGAGGTTATTATTATTTGTTTGGTCCGGAAATGCCATAATCAATGATTGAAGTTCAAGTTTTCATTCCCACCTATTAATAGGGGAAGCTCATAATCATTATATATGTATGATAATGAATAAATAATTTAATTTTCTTTTACGCTGTGTATTTACTTTTCAATTTAACGTGGCGCGACATAAACACAACAGATCATGTCTGGTGCGAGAGCTCAGTTCAAGCCGCCACGACCCTTTATTGCATCGGGATCAGCTGCACAGTCTTTGCGACTGATTTCCAGCCCCGCTGTTAATGTCAATAGATCGAAACCAAACTCTGTAAGCTCCAAACTTCAACGTGACGTTCCTTTACATAATGAGCCAGTAAAAAGGCAAAAAACTCAATCTGGGACCCAAGTCTATAAAGTGCAATGGAGGAAGAAGACTACCAAAAAGAATAAAACATGGGACGGAGATGGAAAAATTGACTTTGATGGTACATCTGTTGTGCTAAAAATCTTAAAAAATGATGGCAAATACGGTATTGTGGGACGTAACGCTTGTAAAACTTTGGAAGGAATCATTGGTATAGGAAGATATGAAGTGGAGATAGATGAAGATCAGACTGAATTGACCAATGATATTAAAGCTTTTGAAGTTAATACTGATTGCTCTGATTCAACACCTAGTATACCTGTCCTGCAGCCTTTTATTCCTCCTCTAATATCAAAACCTGCTCAAACTGATGTGTTAGTAAAGCCAATTGGGAAACAAAATAATGGGGTTCAATCAAGTTCATCGAATAAGTCGAATACCGGAGTGGATGGATTTGTTTTGAAAAAGCCAGCCATGGCAATTAATGAAGTGGTAGTAGATCCAATACTAACTCAATATTTAAGGCCACATCAAAAGGAAGGTGTAGCTTTTCTTTATGAATGTGTTATGGGAATGAGAAATATAACAGGGGGTGGCCATGGTGCTCTTTTAGCTGATGAAATGGGCTTGGGAAAAACATTGATGACGATATCCTTAATTTGGACATTACTAAAGCAAAATCCAGATGGAAAGACCCCAATAGCTAATAAAATTCTTATTACATGTCCAATGACGTTAATTGGCAATTGGAGAAGAGAGTTCAAAAAATGGCTAGGAAATAAGGTAAGTGTAATGACTTTGAATGGTAAACAAACTGCCGTTAAAGATAAACAAGATATAAAAAGTTTTGGTAAAACAAAAGTCTATCAAGTGATGATTTTGAACTATGAAAAAATTCTAAGCAGTCTGGAAGAACTTTTGACTAACAATTTTGACTTGCTAGTCTGTGATGAAGGTCATAGACTCAAAAGCAGTTCCAATAAGGTCGTGAAGATTTTCAATGATTTAAATATAAAAAGAAAAGTAATGTTGACAGGGACACCTATACAAAATGATTTGGCTGAATTTTACAACATCGTTAACTTCATAAACCCTGGAGTTATGGGAACTTTTGCATTGTTTCAAAAAGAGTTTTTGAAACCAATATCTAGAGCCAGAGAAGTTAACTGTGTAGATAAGGAAGTAATAAAGATTGGGGAAGATAAGTCTGCCGAATTGGTACGCCTAACCAAAGATTTTACTTTACGAAGAACGAGTAGTACTCTTTCTAAGTATTTGACATCCAAAACAGACATAATCTTGTTTTGTCCTCCTACAACACAACAAAGATCTTTATTCCAGTTTGTATTCCAATCACAAAAATTTAAAAGGCTATTTTCAGAAAGCTTGAATGATTCCCTAGCGTTGATTTTGTTATTCAAAAAGATCTGTAATAGTCCACTGTTAATGGCACAAGACAAAATATTTCAATCATTAAATTATCTGGGGCAGCCTCTTGAGAAAAACAGTGGGAAAATCAATGTATTGATACCTCTTTTAATTGAAATCAGAAACTTAAATGAAAAAACTGTTATCATTTCAAACTACACGCAAACTTTAGAGTTACTTGAAGATGTTTTAAAGAAGTTGAACATTGTGTTTCTTCGATTAGATGGATCTACAGCCAAAAAAGACCGTGACAGGCTCGTTCACGAATTCAATAGCCTACCCACTTCTTCAAATTCTGTTTTCTTACTATCTGCCAAATCAGGTGGGGTAGGTTTAAATTTAATTGGTGCTTCACGACTCGTGCTTTTTGACAATGATTGGAATCCTTCTGTTGATCTACAAGCAATGGCAAGAATACATCGTGACGGTCAAAAGAAACCTGTTTTTATTTACAGATTATTGAGTACTGGTTGTATTGATGAGAAAATATTTCAACGCCAGTTGATGAAGACTAGTCTTAGCGATAAATTCATTGATAATAAAAATGATTCGATTAATGATGTCTTTGATACGGAAGACTTGAAAGACATTTTTACAATCGCTGAAAACACTAAAAGTAACACCCATGACTTGCTCGAGTGTGGTTGTACGGGCTTGGGAGAAGAGCTTGACTCGACCCAAGAAACACAATCCAGTGAAGTTTCTGATCAAGTTGACGATGTAGATGAATCAAGCTCTCAATCCAATGGATGGATGACGGCGCTAGATTACAAGCAAGTCAGCCAATCGGATACTAAAAAGCGTGCTACATTTCGAAGCGCTCTACAGAATTATCAGCATTTCGATCCCCAAAAAAAAACAACGGGAGCAAACTGTAACGATAAAGTTTTGAAGAATATCATTAAAAATTCCCCAACTTGCATTACATACTTTTTTACAAAGTACAATACAAATAGATTAGAATGAATTAATTAATATAAATTACAAAGAATTATTTCGCCATTCTAGCTAAAGCAGCCCTTGCTCTCTGTTCTCTCATCAATCTCATCTTCTGTTCGTCTGAGAGTCCTGACATTTCTGATTGTAAAGATGTACTAAGTCTGCCGCTGTTTGAATAAGTAGGTTTTTTCAATTCCATTTCTGTCTTTTTCAATAACTCTTCTTGAATCAACTGTTTCTTTTCTTGCTTGATTTTTTCTTCGTTTACTTTATCTTCGTTTTCAAATTCTTCCTTTGATTTAGCGGCTCCAACCTTGGCTTCTTGCCAATTACAATAACTTTCTCCCAAACTGTACCTAGCAATTTGAAAAGCTCTTCTGGTAAGAGGGTTGGCTGCTAATTCTGCAGGCTTTTTGTTTGACATATTTGAAATAATTGGATTTGCTTTTAAGTTAATCAATAATACCTGGACCATATGCTGCAACCCATGAGCAGATGCATAGTGAAGTAAAGTAGGGTTATGGATATATTGTTTTGCAGGTAGAAGTTCAAAGTCCGGTGACAACTTGTTTTTTTTAATATAATTGATCAATAATGGTGCCTTCGATTTCTTAAGAAGATTCACTAATTCTATTGAATAAATTTCTTCTTGTGACTTTTCAACTTTGTTAGCAGTCTTTTCTGATACTTGCAGATTTATTAATTGTTGCTTTTGTTGCTCTAACAATTTCTTTTGCTTTGTATCCTCCTTTGGCATTTTCATAATTTTTAAATAAAAAAGTTCCACCCAAGCTCTTTTAAGTTCAGAGGCCGTGGCTCTCTTAGTGGTGAATGGAAATGAACGAAGACGGACATCACCATAGGCTAATGGAGAACCTTCATATCCTACCAAAATTTTTCTATTTGCAGGTCCGTTAGCTCTAATGAAAACAAATTTACAATCTTTCAAATATGGTCTCCAACTGTCAAGTAATTCCCTTATATCTTGAATCAAAGCTTGTTCATTATATCTACGAATGGATGAACCTGCTGAGACTGCTTTTCGGCCAGAATTATCGGAAGCGCTTTGAGATCCACCTTGCTTTCTTCTGGTTGTATATCTATGGAATGTTTTTGATACTATGATGTTAACAGCTTGCTCCTGTCTACTAATTTTTGGGTTAAATGCATTTCCTTTGGTGCTTTTGGGAGCGTGAGAAATTATTGCTCCTGCAAAATGACCACCCCCAATCATGAATAAAGCAGATTTACCATCTTTGACATTTTGGAATGTTTTGAAAGTCTCTAAAGGTTCATTTTGAAGTTGATCTGTAGTAAATAAACATTTATAAATGGCAAATACTGAATCTGAATCTAACAGTGGTGATTTACAGTATATGAATGGAGATTTGGTATTGAGATGACTAACAGTATCTTCATTGTATGACAGATCTTGCTTATCAACATTCAATTTCTCCATAATTGTGTCTAATTTTTTGGTATTATCATTTTCGTCATCTTCGCCCTCAGATTCTTCGTCGGATCCTGACAAACTTTCAATCGATTTTTCCTCCAAAAGCTTGTCAAATTGATCTTCATTGAGTGGTGGTAACTCGTTGAATGAACGTTTTATGTTGTATTTATGAATATCTGTCTTGTAATGATCTCTTCCCTCGCGAGTTATGTCTAAGTTGCAAACATTACAATTGTTGCCTTGATTAGAATCGGTGAGAAGTACAGAAGGGGGTGGACTGTTCACAGATGCAGGTACGGAGGTAACACTCGAATCAAAGTACAACAAGTCTAAGTTGTTCTTAAGCCCAGAATCGAGGTTGTAGATGTATAAATCTTCACGTTTAATGTCTTTCGTCATGGATGTTGAAATGAAGATTAGTGAGAAAAACGATTCAAAAATGTATCGAAACTTGACAGTAGAAAAAAAAAATAATGGTTGCAATTGCTGCGAATTTAAGCTATCAAATTTGACTCATTTTTGGCACAACGGGAATTATATGAATTATATGAATCATATTTTCGGTAGTGTCTTGAAATCACCTGCAACAGTTACACTCAATTGTGGAAACAATTGAGTCTGAATCAGGGGAACTCAAAAAAGAAAGGGTTTCTATCTACAATTGACAGATTTTTGTTGTTATGTTCACAATCAATTTACAAGCAATTAATTTAAACTTGAAGTAATAAAAAATCAATTTAATTGCTACAATTTATGCCAACCCACAATAAGTAGTTATTTTTGAGCCAATTTATTTACAATATTTCCGTATTATGATTTTTATAAGGTTCTACATCTATTGGGAACCAAATCTATGACATTCTTTCAAGAAGTGTCCAACCTTTTCTGGCTTCATGAATGGATGTGTACCATGACCGAAGTTAATAATGTAGTTTTGCTTTCCTCCACCAAATCCTTTGATCATTTTTTCAACTTTTTCAGAAATAACCTCATCTGATCCGTACATGGTACCAGGGTCTAAGTTACCTTGTAAAGTGATTCTACGACCGTTGACAATCTTGACAGCTTCTTCAGGAGGGAAGAGCCAATCCAAAGACACGGTGTCATAACCAGAGTCACACAACTTATCTAAAGCATACCATGCACCTTTAGCAAATACGGTCATTGGAATTCTTTCCTTAATACCTAATTCTTTCAATCTAAGAGGTAATTTAGCAGAGATTTGTCTCAAGTATGGTAAACAGAATTCATCGAATTCAGCAGGACCTAATTCACCAGCCCAAGATTCAAAAATTTGAACAATTTGAGCACCAGCCACCACTTGTTGAGCTAAAAATTCAATACATGCATCAGTTGTAGCTTGAAGTAATTTTTTAGTCTCATCTTGATATTCATAAATCCATTGTTTAGCAAAACGGAACATCTTAGATCCTTGACCTTCAGTCATGTATACCAATAAAGTCCATGGGGCACCAACAAATCCAAAAAGTGGAACTCTGCCATTTAATTTAGTTCTGGTGGTAGTTATAGCTTTAAAAGCCCAATCAAGTTCCTTAAGAATATCTGGCTTAAGATTGATCTTTTCAAGATCTTCTGGTTTTCTTAATGGATCTCTAAATACAGGTCCTTTACCATCTATCATATCAATTTCAAATCCAAATGCTTGAGGAATAACTAAGATATCACTAAAGATAATAGCTGCATCAATAAGACCATCGTAACGATCGATTGGTTGAATGGTAATCTCTGAGGCAATTTCTGGGTCTCTACAAGTTTCAAAAAAATCTCTACCATCCTTAACTTTGTGATATTCCGGAAGATAACGTCCAGCTTGTCTCTAATAATAGTTAGTCTAAGTTATTGAAAAAATATTGCAAAGGATTTTGAATCTGAATTTTCGCTTTTGTTTGCCGCTTCGGTCATCACCATTGCTCCATTGCTAAGTCGTACATACCATAATCCAAATAGGAGGACGTTCTACTTTCTCTCCGAGAGCTGCTCGAAGCATCAAATCATTCTTTAAGGGGGCAAACTCAGGCATTTTCGTTTAGTTCCAAACTACTGAAAATTTAAATCAAGTCTCCACTAAATCGACAAAAATGCTGTATGTCAGATTCTTCTCATGTGAAGCCTAGCATTATTTTATTTTATTTTTTTTCTTTTCCGCATTAAGTTTAATACTTGCTCTCGCCCTCCTCGTGTAGATAAACTGTTCCCGCGCATTATTTTTTTTATGCCACTTCGAGCTGTCTGTATGCCTGCTATCGTAGTTTTGTTTCTGGAATAATTTTTTTCTATCTAATAAACCTATCCTATTAACAGACAATTGAGTTCAAATGCCTGAATCACCCAGTAAAAGGTCTGATATTAGGCTGGATATTGAGGTTGCAGAACAACCGCAATCCCAGTCTACAATTGGCTCTTTTTTCCGTTCTGTTTTCGGATATAGAAAGACCTCTTTAACTTTGTTTGCATTCCTTGCTGCTATATTTGCCATTACCATTTCAACTTATGATGACAATTTGGATTGGACAATAGATTTACCCGATTTAAAGGCTGAAAAATCTATTTTAGATTATTCTTGGTCTGGTTTACAAACAATTGGATCTTTCCCTCACCCATACGGTCTGAAAGAGAACGATGTTGTAAGAAAGTTTATACTTGATGAAGTGAAGAGTTTATCTAAAAAACAGAAATTCATTGAAATTGATAATGATGCGAACAATAACATTTTATATGGACTTCCTACCATTGCCAGTACTAGTGCTGTTCATTATTATGAATCTAATAATGTTCTTGTAAGAATTAATGGTACCGATACTTCCTTACCAGCATTACTTGTCAGTGCTCATTTTGACCTGGTCCCTACTGCTTATGGTATCACAGATGATGGTATGGGAATTGCTTCTATGTTAGGTTTAGTTGAAGCTTATAGCTCAGGTCATTTTGGTCAACCAAAAAGAACAGTTATTTTGAATTTCAACAATAATGAAGAATTCGGTCTTTATGGGGCTAAAGCATTTTTATCTCATCCTTGGTCTGGAAAGGTTAAATACTTTTTGAATTTAGAAGGTACTGGAGCTGGTGGCAAATGTGTTTTATTCAGAGGCACCGATTATGGAATTACAAAGTATTTCAATAACGTTAGATATCCTTTTGCTACTTCAGTTTATCAAATGGGATTCAATAATCATCTAATTCACTCAGAAACTGACTATAAAATCTACAAGGAAGATGGTGGTTTCAGAGGTCTTGATTTGGCATTTTACAAGCCAAGAGATTTGTACCATACTGCAGGTGATAATATCAAGAATATTTCACCCAAGTCCCTTTGGCACATGTTGTCAAATACGTTGGATTTTGTATCTTCATTCACCGATGAAGGTAAAATCGACTTAGACAAAGAAAAGAAAGAACTGGAAGATTCCAGTATTTCATACAGTACCGCTGTTTACAGCTCTTTCTTGAACTATTTTTTTGTTGCTCCAACTTCAAAGGTTGTTATCGTCAACTTGGTACTTCTAGTTTTACTTCCTATTATCAGTTTACCATTCTTTGTGGGTGTTTTATTTAGAAGCAACTGGAAGATTACTTGTGTTAATGTTTTCAAGTTACCATTGTCTTTGTTTCTCAGTAATTCATTCATTCATTTGATCACTTCTGCCATATCACTGTGGAATGAATTTATTCCAAATTCTCACCCCTTTACCTTGTTGGCTACTTATGTTGCTCTTTTGCTTTTGTTTAACTACTTCATTTTAAACAGTATAAATTTGATTTTCCGTAATTCAAAGACTTTGAATCATGATGAAAAATTGATCTTTATCATCGAAATCTCATTTTTCATGTGGATTGCTTTGTTATTTTACACTGTCATCATGTTAAGTAATCAGATGGATGCTAGTGGAAGTTTCTCACTCACCTTAGTTTACCCACTACAAGCAGCTGCTGGTCTTGTTGGTTTATTCGGTTGGTTTTTCACTCCTGCTCCAAAGTATAAAAACGTGACTATTATTCATGAAGATGAAGAAAGTGAGCCATTAGTTGGACAATCTTCTGAAGTCAACTATGGTTCCAATGATGGTCCAGCAGAGATAAGCAACGATCACAACTCAGTTTCTTCTTCTATTTCGCTCTCTTCCTCTCTCATCAACGGTACCAGAAAGGAAGAAAAGTCCCCAAGTTATGGATGGTGGATCCAATTCCTTCTTGTGGTGCCTATTCCTTTCTTTTTGACATACAATGTTGGATCTATGGTACTTCAGGGAATCAATAAAAGTATACAAGAATCTTTGGTTGCTGAAGAATTTATTTACTATGCTATTTTTTCAATTGCTTCCACTTTGGCTATGGTCTTGCTTCCGTTCGTATTTAAAATCAATAGGTTCGGTATTTTGGTTTTAGCTTTGATTGTTGTGAATGGATTTTATGTCATCACTTTCAAGGATGCTTTCGACGATGTCAACCCTCTTAAGTTAAGATTCATTCAAAAAATGGATAGCACAGTATCTTCTTCAAGTACTGTTGAAGTTTATGGTAGAGAAAATACTGGTATTTTTGATATCTTGTCTGATCTCCCGTCTGTTAAACATTTTGATGAAACTGTCACTTGTAGTTCGAAGAATGATGGTATGCAAATATGTTCATTTAATACCACCTCAACTCCTAATGTTATTCCTAAGGGTGAAGATTATATCACTGTCGATATTTTGAGAAACTCCCTGAATAATGGTATTCCTTTTGGGCTTCTTACCGGTGAAATTGAAATCAAGGCACCAGAAAGTAGATTATGTGACTTGAAATTTTCAGTTAGCCTGGCTGAAGATATCGGAAAACACGGTTCTTCTCCAGTTAAGACTGTTATTGTATACAAAGAAAAAGCTTTCAACTCTAGTGAAACAGGTCATTATCCTGATGTCAATGGTATTCCAAAGGGCTTTTCTAAAGACAAATATGGAAATTTTATCTTCAAAGACTTGGAAGGAATTACTGAATTAAAGTTGAACAAATTAGACTGGAACAAGCTGTTCCGCGTAGGATTCCAATGGATTCCAAACTTTATTTCTCAGCAAGCATCATCAAAAGACAAGTTAAGAATTGATGTTCAATGTTATTGGGCCGATTTAAGTAACTCAGCAATCCCCATTTACTCTGAGTTTCTTGCTGAATCACCAAGTCATGTCTCCTGGTCTAATTTGGACAAGGGTCTTGTGAGTGCTCAAATCGAGCTTGATGTGTAATATTAATCTAATGTCTCTTTGTAACTGAGTGTATAATTTAATCAAAATATTTGTTTTAAATTTAACTACGTAGTAGAGTATATTGTGGGAAGTCAAGACATATTTAACACAATTGGTTGCAGCAAAAAAAATGCGGTTTGTGTGGATCGAACACACGACCTTCAGATTACTTGACCGAAGTTAT